>CAUYLG010078001.1:0-104971 GCA_963573385.1 Cacajao melanocephalus
GAAGCGGCTGACGCTGAGCGAGATCTGCGAGTTCATCAGCGGCCGCTTCCCCTACTACCGGGAGAAGTTCCCCGCCTGGCAGAACAGCATCCGCCACAACCTCTCGCTCAACGACTGCTTCGTCAAGATCCCCCGCGAGCCGGGCAACCCGGGCAAGGGCAACTACTGGACGCTGGACCCGGAGTCGGCCGACATGTTCGACAACGGCAGCTTCCTGCGGCGCCGCAAGCGCTTCAAGCGGCAGCCCCTGCCGCCGCCGCACCCACACCCTCACCCGCACCCAGAGCTGCTGCTGCGTGGCGGGGCCGCGGCGGCGGGGGACCCGGGCGCCTTCCTGCCCGGCTTCGCTGCCTACGGCGCCTACGGCTATGGCTACGGGCTGGCTCTCCCGGCCTACGGCGCACCCCCGCCGGGGCCAGCCCCGCATCCGCATCCGCATCCGCATCCGCACCCGCACGCCTTCGCCTTCGCCGCGGCAGCCGCCGCCGCTCCTTGCCAGCTCTCGGTTCCCCCAGGCCGCGCCGCCGCGCCTCCACCCGGACCTCCGACGGCCTCGGTGTTCGCGAGCGCGGCATCGGCCCCAGCTCCTGCGCCCGCCTCAGGCTCGGGCCCGGGCCCTGCCGGCCTGCCCGCCTTCCTGGGCGCGGAGCTGGGCTGCGCCAAAGCCTTCTACCCCGCGTCCCTGAGCCCTCCCGCAGCCGGCACCGCGGCGGGTCTGTCCACCGCACTTCTGCGCCAGGGCCTCAAGACGGACGCGGGCGGTGGTGCGGGCAGCGGGGGCGCCGGGGCAGGGCAGAGGCCTTCCTTCTCTATAGACCACATCATGGGCCACAGTGGCGGTGGGGCAGCACCCCCGGGTACCGGCGAGGGCTCTCCGGGACCTCCATTCGCGGCAGCCGCGGGTCCTGGGGGTCAAGCCCAGGTCTTGGCTATGCTGACTGCTCCGGCCCTGGCTCCCGTAGCCGGCCACATTCGCCTCTCGCATCCCGGGGACGCGCTCCTGTCCTCAGGGTCCCCGTTTGCCAGCAAAGTCGCCGGCCTCAGTGGCTGCCACTTCTGACCGCAGCAGGCCTAGGGCCTGTTAGGTCCGCACTCCTCAGCCTCTCCCGGGAGCTCTTGCGGTCCCAGCGGAACTCAGGGAGTCTATTTATGAAGTCTCCAGACCTTGGACCGGCACGCGTGACTCGGCACTTCATGCTTCACGCACAGAATCTCGCAGATAGTTGGGATTAAGCGGACTCTGTCGCTCAGAGCGACAGGCCTGGGGCTACGCAAAGAAGTCGCGGCCAAAATCCTTAACCATTTGAGAAATAAAAGCGGGGGAGGGGGGGGCTTCGTTTTTTCCCTGCCTCTCGGCGAAATCATTCCCGGAGAGATGCCTGGCCAGGCCCCACGGATCTGCCAGAAACACCAACAGAGGGTCTCCCTTTCTGCCTCTTCCCCCTCACTTCATCCCCAACGTTGAGACCCTGCTTGTCCAACATTATAATTTAAAGACATCTATTATCTGCTTTGTGCTTAAAAGAAAAATTCAACCTTTTTTTTTTTTTTTTTTCTGCTGTTCTCCAAGGAAGTTCATTTCCTCTGAAGCCTAAACCAGTGTCTACGCAGGCGGAGCTGAACGGAGAGGTGAAGCAGGGATCTTTGTATTCCCTGCAGAAACCCTGGATCCCACTCCACTGAGGAAAATCCTTTCTCTTTTGTGTTTGGGAGTTTTTAAAGGAATTTCTTTCCCGTGGCTGGCTGGGTCCAGCCATCCCAGGCCAGCAGCCCTGTCAGTGTTCCACCCTATCCCAGGCTCTGTGATATTTATTGTGGCAAAAGGCAATGAGGTTGGGTAGAAGAGAAGGGTCTGGGCCCGGGACTGGAGAGGCGGGGGTGGAGTGGGCAGGGCACACTCTGTGGTGGGGGTCCTATAATTTTGTGTAAATATCTGTACAGCGGGCTGCTCTCAGCGTTCTCTGTCCACTGGGTGTGCATTGATTTAGACTTCTCCACTGTGGGGAAACTCTGTGAAATCGTCTGATGGTCTGTGTGGAAGAAAAGAAAAATCTGTCTATCCCCTATTCTCCATTGGTGTCAATTGAATAAATGTATGTGAACTTCAGCAGTCACCAGCTCTCTGCTTGCCTGCACTCCCTTTCCCCGATGGGGCTCTCCCAGAAGACCCTTAGCTCCCCAGCAGAGGTGGAGTGAGGAAAGGCCCCTGGGCAGCCCAAGCAGGCAGAGGATGGCTTGAGCTTATAGGATGCAAGGGACACTTTGGTCTTGACCTTCAGCTGTTAATGTGGCCAGATCTCTGGGAAGCCTGTGGCCCCTCCAGCACTTTCATTTTCGTTCTAGTCCTTAGAAGGTTTTTGCCTGGAGTTTTGCCTGGGGTTGTGTTTCAAATGCACCTGAGGATTCTCATGTCCTTCTAGTTTGGACATTAGCACAGCCTGGGCAGATCTGGGTGCTAAGTGCTCGTGAACACTCTACCCACTAAATACAGTTTAAGGTGAATATGTCTGGTGATGCATACTCTGTATGCCTCTGTTTCTGAGTGTGGGGCTTTCGTGGAACTTATGGTTCGTTTTTGTGTTTGGGTGGGCACAGCTCCTTGCTTTTTGTCTTTGTGTGTGTGTGAAATACATCTCAGAATATATGCATTTTTATTTCTATGTATGTTGGTGAATATGTCTTTGTGTGTGTTTGTGATTCTCAGTCGCTGTCTTTCTGTCTCTGAGATGAGAGAGAGGTTTCTCCCTGGCAGCTGTAGGGCCTTTCCTGGAATTCCCTCTCCCACCACCACCCCCAACACATGTAACAGAATGAAAGGCTTGAACTGGGGACTGTGAAACCTTTCTTTCCTCCAGCTAGAGCTGAGCACTATGAACTGAATGATAGAGTCAGTGGGGTTTCACTAAAGGTAAAACTTCCCATTCCTTGAGCTAGACTCATAGCTGGAAGCTACTGCCTGAGTGCAAATCCATAGGTCTGGTTGGAGTCTTCCATAAACCCACTGAGTCTCTCAGCTCTCTGCTTGTGCCCAGCACTCCCAGTGGCCAGACTTGTCAGGGTGTTGAGTGAGAGGTGATGCTTTGGGTGAAGCAAAGATGATTGCTTAGCTCTTTTCTCTGTATATTCTAATGAGATTATAGGATAGGAGAAACAGAGGTGCAGGAAGAGGCAGTGTAGCCTTCACAGAAAACAGACACGTGTTGAGGGCAAGGGTTGGGAGACGAAGTGAGAGACCGAGAAAGAAGACAGAGTCAGAGACCCAGATGCAGAGAACTTGAGAGGGGTGAGCGACACAGGCCTCTTCAGCTAGGATCCCTGCCTCTGGCAATAGTAGGACAGAAGGAGGAGGTGTAGGACTGAGATTACTATAGAAACAGTGTCAAAATCAGAATTAGGGTGGGAAGTACACGCCAGAGCTGGGAAGGTTTGTTTGGGATTCCCAAGTGTCTCACGGCTTTCACCAATGGAGGAGAGATGAGGCTCAAGGTGCATATAGTACATGCAGTCCCTCTGCCAGAGGCAAGGCACCCCTCTCCTTGTTCAGAGACTGTAGGAGTGGAGGGAGGTCGAATGCAGCGGGCCACCTTCCCGCCATTTTATCAAATGGTCCAGGTGAAGTAAGGTTAGGTTCAATGGTATAAAGGGAGAAACGTCTGCTGATTCTGGGATGATGGTCTCTGGCTGGTTGCTCCGTTTACTTCCATTTC
Organism: Cacajao melanocephalus; assembly: GCA_963573385.1. Classification (NCBI taxonomy): domain Eukaryota; kingdom Metazoa; phylum Chordata; class Mammalia; order Primates; family Pitheciidae; genus Cacajao; species Cacajao melanocephalus. Next base: position 3,708 of record CAUYLG010078001.1, read on the forward strand.
TTTGAGGTTGATTTCGTTTCTTTTCACTGGAGAAAGGGTGACTGTGACTGAAGAAACATGAACGCACACAAGTGAGCGTGTGTGTGTGTGTGTGTGTGTGCGCGTGCGCGCGCGTACTCAATAAAGCACTTTGTAGCTATGTGATCTCATTTACCATGAATATGTGACGCCTAGATATTAGATTGGAGCTTTACATAAAAGATTTATCAATTGTGTAAATATCTGTACTGCCGGTTTTTTAGAGGAGAAAATTAAGTCAGTTATGTCTGATGGTGGATAGTTAGATGAGATACTTCCACAACTGCTATTTATAGGAGATGCAGCAGACCTTTGTGTGTGTGTGTGTGTGTGTGTGTGTGACAGAATTTATCTGAGCATATTGCTTGGTGTCTACGTGTGTTGGAGGATCCATATCAGGAAAAGGTAGAAAAAAGAAGACTGGGGAACAAGAGTGAGATATACCCTTATAGCAGCTTCTTGGGATCTTGGAGCCCCAAACCCATGACTCAGGCCCCAGTTTCTCAGTGGACCAAGAAGAGTAGACCTGAGCAAGAGAAAATTGTGGTCTGAGGACTGGGAGTCACAAGCCACTGATGCCCAACTGGCCTTGAAAAATACCCAGAAAGGGTAACGCTGCAGGAGTCCCAAGGCTCCAGATGCTGAAGGCAGAGAAGAAGGGAGGATATTTAGAATTCCGGGCTCCTTTAGGTTGTCTTTGTGGGGAACCTGCTAGGAGCTGGGAAGGGCCCATTTGGGAGCTGGACTTCAAGGCAAAGGATGAGGGAGTTTCAGGATTTTTATGGTAGAATCCTCCTGGCTGTTTTTTTCTTTCTCCTGACTGGAAGGGCTTAATCAGTGACTCCCTCCCAACCTATGGGTGCATAGGGTGGATGTTCAGTTTAAGAAGGCTCACTTAGGCCTCCTGGGAGGAGAAACAGGCTATCCCATCTGGAGCAGCTCCTGTAGGTTCCCTCCGTGCTTGGGTGGAGGCAGCTGAGGTTCTGCTGCCCTGCAGGCCCCAACAATCGGTGACAATAGTAAGAAAATATCCAGGGCATACCTTCATCTCTCGAAGGTGAGAAAAAAAAGAAGGTAAGAAATCGGCCTGGGGTTCAGAGAGTGCTGCTGAGAGCGGGCAGTTTAAAGGGGAAGAAAATTGTAGAATTTCACTGGTCAATTTCACTTCATTTCGTTCAATTTCGTTCAATTTCATTCCTTTTCATCCAGCGCCTGGAGGCCCGAGGCCACAAGGAAGGGGAGGGGGTCTTTCCGGGCGAATTTCCCTCAGCTTGTAGATTTACTTTCTAGGGCTGTGAAGAACAGCCTTGATTCTGAAACTTTGACATACGTTTTTCAGCCGCCGCTAAGAGCAGACATTTTATTTTATTGAAAGGTATTTGGTTTGGGTGATCGAAGCACATCGGTGAGCCTCTCCGCACTTCTCTCTTGCAGCCCAATTAAAGCGGTTAATTCTTTTCACCGCTTATTCCTCCCCATCTTTCTTTCTTTCTCCTGTGGCTCCTTGGACCACCCAGGAGCTGGAGTTGAGGTGGGGGCGGACACTTCCCCTCCATATCCAATTTGTTCTCGCCGCAGCGGGCGCGTCTTCGTGGTTACAAAGCGCTTTTCCCCTGATGACTTTTTTCCCCTTTTCAAAAACACTTCTTTCTCCCCGCTTCAACTAGCAACCCTCCCCAAGCCCACCCCTCCTCCCTCTCCGCTCGGGTTTATTTAAACTTCGCCTCCTCCAGCGCCGCCGCAGCGCGCACTTAATGAAGTTGAAGGCTCGGTGAGCCCGGGTGAAGAGGGTTTGGAATCTGTTGAAAGGGGCGTTTTGTGACACTGATTGGGGCGGGGGCGGGGGCAGTCGCGGACCAGACAATGACCGACCAGGCGGGTTTTCCTGCGCACAGGGTCAGGCGAATAAAGGCGCCGACGCTGTTTAAACGAGGGACCCTGCATGAGAAAGGGAGAAAAGATTTTGAGTGTGGAGCGTGCCTAGTAAGGTTTCTTTCTTAAGGGGAGTTGGGAGGAGGCAGCTCGCCCACAGTCTTTACGGACCGAATTCGTAGTTTATTTCGAACCCTGTGCATGACGCTATAAACAGATGCGGGGCGAGTTTGCGTTTGCGCCTAACTTAATTCCGATAAGTAGTTCAAAAAGTTGTCTAGGCTGGGAACTGGGGAGGCATTCAGGAGGGCCAACCAGGACGATGACATCCAGCCCACATTTGTCTCTGGGGCTGGCGCTCTGAGGTTTCTGGAGAAACGCTGAAAGAAAACTAAAGATGGGCAGTGGTCGGACAGGATAACTCATCCTCCTAAAGCGTTTGTGAGCAAAACAAATGTTGATTGGATTTTTTGGAGAGGAATTACTCTGTTCTTTAAGGTCGGCGCAGACACAAACCAACAGAGAACCTGTAGACAGGACGGAGGTTCTCAGCTCTGGTTTCGGGAACGGATTTTTCCGTGGGCTGGTGGGCGCGGCGCGGCGCGGCGCGGCGCTGGGCGGAGCGGGCACCGCCTCCTTCCGTAGCTGAGCGAGAGCTGCCGCCCTAGGCTGCGGCCGCTCCGGAGGCCCGGAGGCTTTGGACTGCTAGGGAAGGAAGGCGGTTTCCTTTCCTCTGCAGCGACCCGGAGCTGTACTATGCACCGACACCTCCTGGGTTGTTTGTGGCGTTCCCTTCGCTCTCAGCCTGGAAACCTGGGTCCCTGCGGAGCTCTGCCTTTTCGCTCCACGCGGACTCAGAGCGGACGTCGCTCGCTGTCCACGACGTTGCATTTCTCCCGCCGCAGAGGTCTCTGCCCTGCGCCTTCCTCCCGGCACACCAGCCTCCTCGCCAAAATTTTGTAATCTGGTAGAAAGTAACCGAGTCCCAGGCTTTACTGCCCCTCCACTCTCTGCTCGGTTATTTAAGAGACATGCGGCTCCCGAGAGGTTTTCATCAGACCCCGCAAGTGCGCTCGGCTGGGAAGGATGTGCTCGGATGCCGCTACACGGGTTCCGCGCGTTTCACCACGGAAAGCCCGGGCCTTGGAGATCTGTGCTCGGTTCTCCAGATGTTGGAAAGCTGTCTCAGGCTGCTCTCACTTCTGGGACATTTCTGTCTACGCAGGCAGAAGGATCTTTGGAATTGCGGTTGCATGGATCTTAGTTCTGGAAAGGGCGAATCATTGGGGGAACAAAAAATTCAAATCCGTCCCTTCGATTCATAAAAATCGCTGCAGACCTGAAAAGTGTATTTCGAGTTATCTGTGTAGACACTGCCAGTGTGTTTGTGGTGGCGGAGGGTGGGGGAAGCGCCGAGGGTACAGGAGTGGACTTTATTGTTCAGATTAACTCACCGGTGATTACAGAGGACCCTCGATTCGCACCTACCTCCCCCAGCATGTGTCTGTGCAGTTTGGACTCCTGGGCTTAGATGCCCCATCTTATTCAGATGCAAATATGCTGGCTTCGGGTTGAGTGTGGGGAGTCCACCTCCACACCCCTACCCCGGCCCACGCCTTCCTTCCCCGACGCCTCTTCTGTCTCAACTTTGAGTTGCATGCAAATCTTTTTGAGATAGGTCTCGCTTCCGAAACAGTCACCTTAGTCAAAGAGGGCAACTAGTGAGGCTATCGCATAAATTAGCCTCGGACCCAGACGGCAGGAGCTTTGGGGTTCTGAGGACAGCGCGGCTCTTAATTTCCGCTTTGGAGTGGAACCTACCTGGCGGAGGTCACACAACAGATCAGTTCATGCAGCTGGGAAGATGAGCCCTGGATCTGAACAGTATGAGGACATGTATCCTAAGGCTGGCTTTGGTCCCAGTTCACTAGATCTCGGCCACTCCAGCCAGCTATGATTTGTAGAGCCCGAAGGTGGGCAGGAGGATCGCAGATCAAGGATCAAGCAAGGACTGATTGTGAGTGTCTGTTTGCAAACCCAAAGGTCTTGAAATGTGACAGCAGACAAACTACGAAGCCTTTCCGGTTCCGAAGAGCCATTCGGCCTCTCCAAGTCCTGATCTGAACACCCCTCACCTTGGTCCTTCTGCTGACCATCTAAAAAGTGTAAGGCTAGTGTCAGGGCTCAGTGTATGACCAGGAACAGTTTTCCTGTTTGAGGAATTACCTGGTAATGCTCAAACACAGGCAAATTAATTTGCCCCCAACTCTGGAGATCTTTTCCTCATCTGGCTCCTTCTTTCCTTCCTTAAATATTTACTGAGCACCTACTGTGTGCTGGGTGTTGTCTGGAGGTGCAAGCAGTGAACTTCTGCCTGGTATTATCATAAGCTATCTAACTTGGTAGTTGAGAAACCAAAGAAAGATATAGAGATCGATTATCACCATATTTGAAGTAAAAAAAAATTGGTGTTTAAAGGGTTAAGTTTTTTTGCTTTATCATGATCGGTTTTAAGGGTTAAGTAGCTTTTTGCTTTATCATGATGGCTCCAGGTATCACAGCCCATAGATGTGTGCCTTCTGGGTGTTTGGGGTCTGTGACTGTGTTTGTGCTTGTGTGTGAGAGAGTATGGGTATGTATCAGTGTGTTCAGGAGAGAATGTGCTTAGGGGTGAATATCGGCGAATGACTGTGTACATGCTAAGGTATACTTGTGACATATCAGTGTGAGTCTGTGAGTGCGGTGAGTCACCCTGGCTGTCTTGGGCAGAGGCTGGAGAAATGTGAGTGAAGAGGATTGGAGTGGGTTAGGAATGGGTCCTTGCCTGAGTTCCCAGCCTCTTCCTCTGTTCTTTAGCAAAGATTAGGACCTATCCTTCTTCCAGCTTCCTTCCCCACTGCAGACAAAGATGGGAACAGGTAGCGCAAAGTGAAGGTGCTAACGGACTGCAGTGAGGGTCAGTGGTGGAGCAGCCTGCTCTCTTCCTGAGGTTCTTACCTCTTGCCTGTCCTGCTAGGTCCAGCCCCTGAAGCCTGCCTTGGGGTTAGGATCCAGGTTGTTCCAGAGTAGCTGAAAGGCTCCATTGTGTGGCCTCGGACCTGTTCTCTGGCCTGGTGCTGTTAGTCCCCTCCCCTCTAGACAGCGCAGAGGGTCTTGGCTACTGGTTCTAGGTGGCTGTGGAGTTTTCCCTTGCATTGTCAGAAAACTAACCTCTTACATCAAGGAGGCAGGTGCAGACTATGGAGCCTGAAACGCCAGAGCTTGCAGGGTCTCCAAGGCTAACATTGTATGGGAAACTGGTCTAGAAGGGGTGAGCAGTGGCATTTGCCCAGAGTTGCTTAGCAGGATCCTGGAAATAAAGTTGGACTCTGCAGCATCTATGCACTAACATAGACAATTAACACAGACAAATAACATAGACAATAGACACTGGTCCAGATCTTTTCCTTTTAGTTTTAGTTGATGCATAATAATTGTAGCAAATAATTTACTACAATTATTACAATCCCACAAATAGGGGATTTACATACAATTAAATCCCGTATTTGTGGGATGCAGAATGATATTTGATACATGCATACAATATGTAATGATCAAATAAGGGTAATTAGCATAACTCTCACCTCAAACATTATCTTTTTTTTGTGTGTGTGAACATTAGAAATCCTCGTCTAGGTTTTTGAAGATATATAATAAATTATTATTAACTGTATCTACCCTATCGTGCTATAGAACGCTAGAACTTGTTTCTCCTATCTTGCTGCAATTTTTTCATTGTAGATATTTTGAGAAAATTCAAAACCTAGCATCTCCTCTTGTCTCTAGGGAAATCTCAAATGTCATCTGGGCTGTCAATGCTTCTGAATGCCCCTTCCTTCCTAAAGGCAGGAGTAAAGTCAAGATCAAGGTGCAGGATAGTAGACAATTATCCAGATAAATTACTCATGGAATAGATCACCTTTAGGTGCTGGTGGCTTTAGACAGAAGTGTAGGCTAGCAAAAGTGTCTGGCACTCCACTTTCCCCATGGTTCCTGGGCTGGGAGAGGTGGCCGAATTCTCCTCCTAGCCCTGGGCAGAGTAGAAGGTCCAGCGCCAGTGACCCCCTTAGAGGAGAGGAAAGGGTGGGGGAATGGTCAGAGTTTGTCAGTAAATGTCTCTATTTTTCAGGCTACCCAGTGTGGTGGCTTCCCCTGCCTCTTTGCTTCCGTGAGTCTGTTGGGGAATCTGTCTGCCATTGGCCCACTGGAGTGCTCCAGGCCTTGCTTCCCTTACCCCACCTGACTCTAGGCCTTTTATAAAGTGAAGAATAAACAAAGAAAATCTGGGCCACGCAGGTCCCAGGCAGCTTTGGTTGGAGCCATTTCTTCCTGGGTGAGATATGCTGACCAAGCTTCAGGGCTTTGGGGTGTGTGTGTGTGTGTGTGTGTGTATGTGTTTGTGCGTGCACGCACAAGTGTAGCATTAGGAATTCTGAATTACACTTACCTCTGGAAGCTACCAGGGCTTTTTGGTGCCTCTCTCCACTCCTCCTGGATTTTTACCCTAGCACCTACCTTGAAGATACTTATCTAATATTGGGAGTAGCGAAGGGGAGGAAGTGAGAAGATTCCTGATTCTCCCCTGGGTGCTGACTCTCTGTGGCCTTGGGCCAGTACTCCTCCTACCTCTACTGGGCCTCCATTTCTCTGTCTCAGAAATGGAGCTAGGGAAAGTTAGCCTGGACTTACCTCTGGGGTCTGGGGTCAGTGGCTGCCTCCCAGCTCCTCCCTCTAGTCTGCTCACCAGTTCTTGCCCCTCTCTCAGCATTCCCTCTGCAGCAAGGGTGCTGGATGGGACAGTGCTGGACTTTGGAGACATCTCAGGAGCAGTCTCAGGACTTCTGCCTTAGCTGCCTACTAAAGGAAGGAGCTTGGCTCACTGCCTTTCTAGATCCAAAAGGCTTCCACGTGGGACCCAGGGCTTTTTCCTAACCATGGCAGGGCCATGGAGGGGTGGCCAAATCTGAGTGTGTATACCTTAGTCGCCGGTTCTGCATAAATGTACCTCCTTTGAGGAGAAGGAGGAGTGTGGATGAGGGTGAAGGTGAGCTGCCTGAAGCTGGCAGAGCTCAGCCCATCCCATTGTGTCTCCTGTGGCACTGGGATAGGGTGGCACAAAATGGGAAAGGTAGCCTCTAACCCAGCTCCCTTTTACTCCTGTCTCTGTTCACCAAGAGCCACCCAGCCTTCGTTTCCGGGGAAGCCTTGCCCGGATGAGTGCTGGGGAGTGGGAAGAGGCGGGGCACTCCACAGGAGGTGGAGAGCTGGAACCTGCCTATGTAGGGGTGGGGTCAGAACATTCCCAAAGCCCGAGTGGGGAGGGGACTGTGTGCCTTGACTCACTCCCTAAAAGTTCCCCCCAAGGCCAAACTTCGGAACTTGCTTTTGTGGGGTTATAGCTGGAAGTACTCGAAGCCTGGGAGCCGGCACCGGAGCTCTCAGAGACAAGTCAGCCGAGGAAGTGTCTGAGGATGTAGTCGCGAGGGGAATGGGTACGGGCGGGCTCTGTTGCCGCTTTCCCGAGAGCTGGGGCTGGATTTTCCAGCTGAAGTTCTCCTCTCTGCCTACACCTCGGATTCTGCGTCTCAGATGCAATCGCGCACCCAGATTGCATTTTGTGAACAGAAATAGTCTCAAACATCCGTACAAAGCATATTCAGAAGCAGAAGTAGTTTCTGAAGGTCGAGGCCCGGGACTGAGTTGGCAAGGCTCCCCGTTCGAGTGAGCCGAGCCTGGGTGTAGGGCTCTGGACCGAGGTTCCTGAAAGCCTCCCGGGCATCGGATGCTGAGCGCAGGCCTGGCCCAGCCACTTGGGGGCGCCGCTGGCCCCAAAGTACCGGGAGCTTACCCTCCGCTGACCAGGACTCACCCTGGCTGGCAGAGACGACCCTACGCTCCGCTCACCCGGCCACCCTGCCCCGCCCCGCGCTGACCCTCCGTTAGAGGCTGACTCTGCAAACTAGGACGAACTTGCTCCTGTGCGGGACGACCCAGCGCTAAAAAGAGATGACCCTATGCCACCGGAGGTGACCCTGCTTTGAGTGGGTCTGACCCTGTGCTAACCGGGATGTGCCTGTGCTACCAAGACTGGCTTTGTGCGCTCCCTCTTAAGGCTCACACTGCAAAGATTGGGTGCTAAGGCATGCAGTCCTTGTTATGGTCCCTGTAGCTCTTGCACCGAAGCAGGGATGCCCTATCCCACCCCCAAACTGGTAGCTGCTTTATTCCTCTCCCCCTAGCCCTTTGGGGGCAGTTCTGGGACACCTTGTTGGAGAGAAGGCTGCCGTGGCTGGGCACACACTGCACCTCTGGGAGGAAGAGGTCACAACCTCAAGGAGGTGGCTGAGTTGTGGGGGAGGGAACTGATTTTAGGGAGGCTGGGGCATCTTGGGGGCCAGGACTGTGAGTGCTCTTCTGTGTCTGTGCTCCTGCCCCAAGCCTGAGCCTGCCACACCCACACCCTCTCCACATACATAGGCAGCTTTAGTTTTGCACCACTTCTTCCTCCCAGGCCTAGTCTCCCTCTCTGTAAGATGAAACGAGCTCATCACCAGACTGCCCTCATTTACTGGAATGTCATTCCATATCCACCATCAGTCTCAATTCGTTTCACCATTCTTTTTTTTTTTAAGATGGGGTTTCACCATGATGGCCAGGCTGGTCTTGAACTCCTGACCTCAGGTGATCCACCCACCTTGGCCTCCCAAGGAAACCTTGTCTCTACTAAAAATAAACTAACTGGGTGTAGTGGCAGGCACCTGCAGTCCCAGCTTCTCAGGAGGCTGAGGCAGGGGAATCACTTGAACCCAGAGGCAGAGGTTACAGTTGGCAGAGATCGTGCCACTGCACTTCAGCCTGGGCAACAGAGCAAGACTCTGTCTCAAAAAAAAAAAAAAAAAAGACCAGGGTGTGGAAGCCAGGCTGGCTTTGGGATATGAGACTGCTTCAGTTCTGAGATACCTCTCTCTCTCACTGAAGTCCACAGTCACACTGAGATCTCTATCCAGCATGCTGTCTGGCACAATAAATAGTTGTTAATTAGAAGAATAATTCTACGAGTCTGCTCTTTAATGAGCCCAATAACCAGGGTGATTCTGTGTTTCATGGTCTGATTGTTCCTTCTTCTACTTTCTACCTGGTTCACTCTTTATTCAGGGTCGCCCCCCACCCCCCACTCTGTAAGCCTTCACTAGCATCTCCCACTCCCGCAGATTTTATTTCTTCTTTTTTGGAGACCGGCTCTTGCTGTGTCACCCAGGCTAGAGTGCAGTGGCATGATTATGACTCACTGCAGCCTTGATTTCTTGGGCTCAAGCGATCCTCCCATCTCAGCCTCCTGAGTAGCCAGGACTACAGGCTAGCCACTATGTCTGGCTAATTTTTTATTTGTAGAGATGGGGGTCTCCTTATGTTGCCCAAGCTGGTCTCGAACTCCTGGGCTCAAGCAGTCCTCCCCCCTCAGCCTCCCAATCCTAAGAGCGTTCATACTTTTAAAGAACTTACTGTGATGTGTTGTCTTCTGCTCAGTCTTCTCCCTCCCTCATCTTTTCCAGTACACAGCACAAGGCCTGACACATGAAAGAATGAATCAACTGCACGTGTAGAAGGGCTCCAAAAATGTGTCGAATTGCCCAAAGACAAATGGAGTTAATGTGATTCAGAAATATGGCCCTTCATAGAGCGATGATGATCTCTGGTGCCTGGTGTTGTGGGGAAGAGGGAGCGGGAGCACAGTGTCCAGGGCAGCAGTGGCTGGGGGCTCCTGAGCCCCAGCATTGCAAGATAACCCGAAGGGAGAGAGGGAACCTGTACTCAAGCTCGGGGCATCTCCATTCTCAAGACAAAAGGAGCTTGGCCTGGGGGAGTCAGAGAGGGGGCTAGAGAGCTGTCTCCCCACCATCCCCACACTCCCATGGTGCAGCAGCTGTCCAGGGAGCAGGTCCCAGCTCTCTAGAGCTGCACAGAGAAGATGAGTGCTCCCAGCCCAAGGACAGAGGCTCCAAGTGCTTGCTGGGGATGGGGCGCAGGCGAGAGAAGAAGAGAGAGTTGAGCAGAGGGAGTGGCTTTCAAGGCTGTGGGACAAAGAGGGTGACTAGCCTGGGACCCTTGAGGAGGTGTCATTCTCCAGGGTTGGAGAGAACCCATCTTGTTTTTAACCCCTTCGTGACTTCTAGTCTTGTCTGGCTACCAAAACTACAGAGACTTAGAAGATGATATATATCGGTTGAAAATCCAGACTGGGCGGAGGTAGTTTTAGAGAAGGGAAATTGAGGCCCTAATGTGGGAAAGCACTAGTACTTCCCCCAAACCCCGCTTGGATCATACGTTTTCCTTAAACACACGTAATCTGTGGGGACCTGGGCCGGGCTGTTGGGAGATAGAGCTGAATCAAACCATTTTCTGATTACCCTCTTGCCTCCCATGCAACATTTACTGATCCTACCATGGCTGGGTATCCCTAGAAGAGGCCCACCGTGGGCATGTGGTGTAGGTTTGGGGACAGGAAAGGAATTTATGCAACTTTCTTCCCATGGGAAAGCTGATAGTCTGAAGTTAATAGCTTTTGGTGCTTCAAGTTAGGGCAGTACATTTTGTGAGTGAAGAGCAGGCACAGGAGACTTCCTGGAGAAAGTGGCATTTGAATTGGGCCTTGAAGGTTGGGGAGAATTTGGACCATAGAAGGTTGGGTGTGAGGGGAAGCCATCTAGGGCATTTCATCCCTCATGAGTGAGAGCATTTGGGAGAACTGAGAGAGTTCAAAGCTGATTTAAGTTGAGAGGTGTTCCCTGTACTCTTCCTGTGGTCACATAGACTCCCTCTACATCATAAATGGTCCTCTTCAAGGTCTCAGTTATTGAACAAATAAAGGTTATTTTTCACTCATCTCATAGTCCAAATATTGGATCACTAGTAGTGGTAGTTAGATGAGGGGAAGCTTTCTTCTACAGAGTCATTCAGAGACCAAATGGTCTTCCATCTAGGATTTGCATCATTCTCTAGGAGAGGAGCTGGTATATATATATTTTTTGTACCATGGACCCCCTTAGGTAGATTAATGATCAGCTTATGGACTCCTAAAAACAAAGATTTTTTAATGCATGAAGTCAAATTTACAGGACTGCAAAATAAGTCAATTATATTGAGATTCAATTATCAAAAGCATTTAAAAATTTTGTGACATAAAAATATTTGTGATAAGTCAATTGAATAAATTTTGTGTTATAATAATATTAGAAGTTAAATAAAATATAGCAATGGGATTAACAGTGTAATTTCAAAATGTATTCAGCATAAATGACCTTTTGATATTTCTGCAACAACTTAATATGTTATATAAAAAATACATGCAATTTCTTTTTTTGTTGTTGCTTTTTTTTGAGACAGGGTCTCAGTCTTGCTCTGTTGCCCAGGCTGGAGGGCAGTGGTATGATCATGGCTCACTGCAGCCTTGAACCCCTGGGCTCTAGTGATCGTCCTCCCTCAGCCTCCAGAGTAGCTGGGATTACAGGCGTATGCTACTGTGTCTGACTGATTTTTTAAATTTTTTGTAGAGATGAGTTCTTGCTATGTTACGCTGAGCAAACTCCCTGAGCTCAAGTGATCCTCCTGCCTTGGCCTCCCAAAGTGTTGGGATTACAGGCATGAGCCACCATGTCTGGCTGATACCTGCAGTTTCTATGGCTGGCAAAATTACAGGGATGGGAATTACTGTGGGTTGTTGCCTCCCTTTATAATTTAATAAAATGCAGAATTTGAGTTTAGAGATTTGTAAATACAGATAAAATTTTTTCCCATCTAAATTTATGGAGTTCCTAGCCAACAAATTCTTCCTCTTCTTCTCCTTTTATTTAATTAATTAATTTATTTTTGAGACAGAGTCTAACTCTGTTGCCCAGACTGGAGTGCAGTGGCACGATATCAGCTCATTGCAACCTCCGCCATCCAGGCTTAAGTGATCCTCTCACCTCCAGACTATAGGTGAGTGGCACCATGCCTGGCTAATTTTTGTATTTTTTGTAGAGACAGGGTTTCACCATTTTGCCCAGACTGGTCTCAAACTCTTGGGCTCAAGCAGTCTACTAGCCTTGGCCTCCCAAAGTGCTGGGATTACAGGTATGAGCCACTGTGCCTGGCCTTTTTTTTTTTTTTGAGACATGGTCTGGCTCTTTCACCCAGGCTGGAGCGCAGTGGCGTGATCTTGGCTCACTGCAGCCTCTGCCTCCCAGGCTCAAGCCATCCTTCCACCTCCATCTTCCAAGTAGCTGGGACTACAGACATGTGCCACCATACCCAGCTAATTTTGTGTTTTTTAGTGGAGGTGGGGTTTTGCAATGCTGCCCAGGCTGGTCTCGAACTCCTAACTTCAAGTGATCTTCCTGCCTCAGCCCCCCAAAGTGCTGGGATTACAGGCATAAGCCACTGTGCCTAGCCGCACTCAACAAATACTATCCAGACCCAGTTCTAGGCCCTTGACATCCTCCGTTGGGTCTTCTAAACTCAGCCAAAGAGGGAGAAAGAGAGTATAGAGGATTTTAGGGGGAGATCTTTTTAGTTTATTTTAAGTAATTTTCTATTTTTAAAATTTTTTCTAGAGATGGGGGTCTCATATGCTTCCCAGACTGGTCTTCAGCTCCTGGCCTCAAGCGGTCCTCCTGTCTCACTCTCCCAAAGTACTGGAATTACAGGCATGATCCACCATGCTCAGCTGAGGGGGAGAGCATCTTTTTAGAGGGTCAGGTCTGCAGGTGGCAAGTGTCACTTCTGACCACATTCCTTGGCCGGAACCCAGTCATTTGGCTCCACTGAACTGTGAGGGAGAATGGGAAATGAAGTCTTGCTATATGTGCAAGAGGAAAGAGAAATGGGTTTTGGTGACTGTGCAATGTTGACTCTGCCATGTAGAGTCCCCTTCTCGAGTCTTCTGTTCCATTCAGTGTTTCTTTTGTTGTTGTTGTTTCTGAGACAGAGTCTTGCTCTGTCGCCCAGGTGGGAGTGCAGTGGCGTGATCTGAGGTCACTGCAACCTTTGTCTTCCAGGTTCAAGTGACCCTCATACCTCGGCCTCCTGAGTAGCTGAGATCACAGGTGCGTGCCACCATACCTGGCTAATTTTTGTATTTTTAGTAGAGATGGGGTTTTGCCATGTTGGCCAGGCTGGTCTCGAACTCCTGACCTCAGGTAATCCACCTGCCTTGGACTCCCAAAGTGCTGAGATTACAGGTATGAGCCACTGCATCCGGGGCCCATTCAGTGTTTTAAAGGTCCAGGTGAGAGACTGTGACTAGCTTTGTTGGCAAACACGGAGGACATCATGTCTTGAAAAGGAGAGAGGAGGACTGAGACATTCCAAGTCTAGTAAGTCCAGTTCAGGTGGCACACAGATGTCTGAGCTCTGATCGGTGCTGAGTGGCTCCTAGAATCAAGTACACCTCTCCCCTCTCTTGCTCCTCCACACCCCATGTACTACCCTATGCAGAGAGGTTACCCAGAACAGCCTTCTCAGCAGGCTGTGGGATCCCCAGATGGAGACTTGTTCCATGGATAATACTTTTCTATCTCCACCTCATTCTCATCACCAGATTCCATTGGAATTGATCCTTCTTTGAGAATGGTAGCACTTGGGTACATGAAAGAGGCTCACATGAGTGTGTGTGGAAGGGAGAGGAATCGAGTCACATTTGTCAAAACTTTAATCTGGGTAAAGTCACCTGAATTCCTTATCATAACCAGGACTTAAACAGTACCTAACACATAATAGGTCGTCATTAAATAAATGTTGAATTGAACACCTGAATGAATGATGCTCCTTCCCTGGAGATCTCTTGCCCTCTTGTTGCCTCGGTCCTCATTCCTCTGTCTGTCCATCTGTCCTTCAGACAATCTGCCAGTAGTCTTGCCCTCTCAGCCAACTCAAATCCTTTGTGGAGTACAACATTATGGAAAACAGTATGGAGGTTCCTCAAAAAAATTAAAAATCCAGCTACCACATGATACAGCAATCCTACTAATGGGTATACATCCAAAAGAAATGAAATCAATATACTGAAGAGATATCTGCATCCCCATGTTATTGCAGCATTATTTCACAATAGTCAAGATATGGAATGAATCTAAGTGCCCAACAAAGAATGAATGGATAAAGAAAATATAGTATTGGCTGGGCATGGTGGCTCACACCTATAATCTCAGCACTTTTGGAGGCCGAGGCTGGCAGATCACCTGAGGTCAAGAGTTTGAGATCAGCCTGGCCAACATGGTGAAACTCATCTCTACTAAAAGTACAAAAAGTAGCTGGGCATGGTGGTATGTGCCTGTAGTTCAAACTACTTGGGAGGCTGAGGCACAAGAATCGTTTGAACCTGGGAGGTGGAGGTTGCAGCAAGCTGAGATCATGCCACTACACTCCAGCCTGGGCAACAGAGTAAGATTCTGTCTCAAAAAAAAAAAAATCCACAAGAAAATATGGTATAAATACACAGTGAAATACTATTCAGTCATAAAAAAGAATGAAATCCTGTCATTTTCGACAACATGGATGAATTTGGAGGATATGATGTTAAGGGAAATAAGCCAGACACAGAAAGACAAATACTGCATGATCACATTTATTTTTATTTATTTATTTATTTATTTATTTATTTATTTATTTATTTTTGAGACAGAGTTTAGCTCTTGTTGCCCAGGCTGGAGTGCAGTGGTGCCCAGGCTGGAGTGCAGTGGCGTGATCTTGGCTCACTGCTACCTCCGCCTTCCGGGTCTAAGCAATTCTCCTTCCTTAGCCTCCTCAGAGTTGGGATTACAGGCATGTGCCACCACGTCTGGCTAATTGTAGTTTTAGTAGAGATGGGGTTTCTCCATATTGGTCAGGCTGGCCTCAAACTCGCCTCAGTCTGCCAAAGTGCTGGGATTACAGGTGTGACCCACCGCGCCTGGCTGCATGATCACATTTATATGTGGAATGAACTTCTTTGTGGAATTAGGCAGGACACACAAGCATACATAAGTATTAATGATAATAGAATCTCCATGTTGATGGAGAACTATGTTCTGTCATTTCCACCTTGTGATTTATGATTTCTCCCCTTCTGGTGGCAACCTTTTTTTTCTTGAGACAGGGTCTCACTCTGTCACCCAGGCTGGAGTGTGGTGGTGCATTCATAGCTTACTACAGGCTCAGCCTTCCCAGGCTCAGGTGATCCTCCCACCTCAGCCTCCCAAGTAGCTGAGATCACAGGTGTGCACCACCACACTCAGCTAATTTTTGTATTTTTTTGTAGAGATGGGGTTTCACCATGTTGCCCAGGCTGGTCTGGAACTCATGGGCTCAAGCAATCCACCCACCTTGGCCTCCCAAAGTGCCGGGATTACAGACATGAGCCACTGGACACGGCCACTCCTGGCAATCTTGATTAACTAGGAGATTCACGGAAATTGTTAGAAAGCATTTCTACCTTTATTGCCTTATTGAGTCCTCACAGTGCCCTGAGATGGGCACTTGTAGCCACTGTTTTCCAGATGAGACTTGGTGAAGTTTTGTGGCTGCTGCAGTTTTGTATTATAAATGGCAGCATTAGGACTTGAACATCTGAATCCATGGGTCCAGTTGCTCCCCAACCCCTACTCAAAGGTTTGCTTTTTATTCTCTCCCCTTAGCTTCCTGCTTGTCCTAGGGACCCTAGTCAGATCCTTTTGCAGGTCTGCTGGGAGGTATGCTCACTCCTCTCCTGGTCTGCCACTGTAGGTCCCTGGGATCGTTCCTGTCCCAATCTGCTGAGAGGGGCACAGGGCAGGATCTGCCGTTTCTCAGTGGCCTGTTAAAGCTGCAGGAGGGATCCCTCTGCCCTGAGTCCTTACATGGATGGCTCTCGCTGTGAGAAACAGTTCCTGTGGTTTATCTCTGAGTGTAGCTGTGGATCTGCCTTGGGCTTGAGTCTCCCCATGCATCCTATTCAGACATTCTTTTGCCTCCCGCTTGCTAGTCTCACTCTTTCTTTCCCCATTTATCTTTCTGGACAATCCCTGTGCCTAGTCTGACTCTCCTTTTCTTACACAGGCCCAAACCTCCATACAAAAGGAGCTGTGCAGCGCTTCTAGCTGGAGCTCACTCTGTTGCCTGCATCCTATGGAGCCTCCTAGGCACCCTTCCCAAAGCACTGCACAAAGCAGAGGATCCAGGAGGGCCCCAGAGGGCTTGGAAACCTGCATCCTCCTCAGACCCTTGGCTGGTTAACTCTGGGCCATCTTATTTTTAGCCGGAGTCTCACTCTGTCACCAGGCTGGAGTGCAATGGCATTATCTCGGCTCACTGCAACCTCTGCCTCCCGGATTCAAGAGATTCTTCTGCCTCAGCCTCCTGAGTAGCTGGGGCTACAGCTGTGCACCACTATGCCCAGTTAATTTTTGTGTTTTTAGTAGAGACGGGGTTTCACCATCTTTTTTTTTTTTTAAGACCAAGATGAAGTCTCGCTCTCCCAGGCTCGAGTGCAGTGGCATGATCTTGGCTCACTGCAACCTCCACCTCCAGGGTTCAAGTGATTCTCCTGCCTCAGTGTCTTGGGTAGCTGGGATTACAGACATCCGCCACCATGCCCAGCTAATTTTTGTAGTTTCAGTAGAGATGGGGTTTCACCATGTTGGTCAGGCCTGTCCTGAACTCCTCACCCCAGGTGATCCACCCGCCTCAGCCTCTCAAAGTGCTGGGGATTACAGGTGTGAGCTGCTGTGCCCAGCCTCTGGGCCATCTTTATAGTGATGGCACATGTTCTGTTCTCTCCTGGGGGGATGAACTCATTTCTTCCTCTGCCCTCATGGGCCTTACCCCTCTCATTCCTTTTCCTTATCCTCTGCTGTCTCTTCTTTCTGACCTCCCATTGCTATATGAATGGGGGGAGTGGCTGGGGATCTGGTTTAGGGATGTGTTTGCTCTTGGATAGTTATACAGAGGCAGTTTTACTCTACAGAGACTCCCTGGGGAGAGGAACATCAAGAAATTGCTGGATCTGCTCTGTGCAAACAGACACACAGAGGCATGTGTTGGTGTGTGAGCACATGTACACCACAATCCACGACCCCCATCCCACAACACGTACAGGCCCTGGCAAATAGATATGGAGTCAGTACACCAGGATGGAAGCCACATACAAATGCAGTGCATCCAAGTGAAAGCTACATTTAGCAGAAGGAAATGAAAAAATATGTTTAGTGTTTATCTGGTTATCCTAATGCAGAGTTGAGCATGTGGGTAATTTTCTGATAGATAATTATGGGGGAAGAGTGTATTTCCTGGGACTCTATTTGGGATGGGCATTACTAGCAATCGCTCACTCGTGAATAGTGCTTTACACAGAGTATCTACGGCCATTATCTCTGTCTGTAGTGTCTCGCATGCTGATGACAAGAGGGGTGTGAACTAGGGCAGGCTGGGCGTCTGTGATACATATCATGTGTGTTGGTGGCTATGTCCTCAATAGCAAATTGGGATTGTTGTGTGATGGTGATGGTGTGTGTGCAGAGGTCTGTGTGTGATGGTGTATTTGGCATGTGTGCACATGTGTGCACGCCTGGGGCCAGCAGAAGTGTGCAAGCATCAGGAGCAGTAGAGAGACAGCTAGCCTGGCTCTTGGGAGAAACACTCATGTATGAAGAGCTCAGTGCTGGAAAGCGGCTGTTTAACAACTTGAGCATCAAATTATAGCCCACGTGGGCAGAGGTGTCAGCGGTTGCTGGTTGCTGTAAATACTTCAGTGCAATTGACAACAGCTTGTGGAGGGCTAAGTGAGATGGGGAGGGGGCAGAGGGAGGGGTAGCGTCTCCTGCAGGAACCCTCTGCTCTATGGGTATGGTCTCTGCTGGATCTAGTGCTCCTGGGGAGGGGGTATGGGATGGGAAGCAGTGAGTCTGTAATGGGGTGGGTTTCAGAGCCAGACAGGTCCTAAATAACCCATCATTTACAGCTGGGTAACCTTAGGTAAATGACTTTTCTACTCTGTGCCTCAGTTTCTCGATGTGAAACAACAACAACATTGATCATAATACCCTGCAAGCCTTTTGTGAGGAGTGACCAGAACTTCTTTCATCTGAAAGTATTTGTTGTGGTTGTGCAGACGTTAGCTTTTATTGCCTTGTGCAGGATAATGCATGGGAATTAACACAGCACCTCTCACACAGGAAGCCCTCAATAAATGTTAGGTAATGTTGTTAGCCTATTGCTATTGCTATTGTCCTCATAAGCCTGGACCCATAGCCCTTCCAAATATGCATGGAAAAAAGGCTTCCCAGAGGGCAGCCAGTGGGTCTTTGTGGATTTTCAGAGAAAATGTTTTTAGTCTCCAATCTTTCAGAGAATCCCGCTGGACAGGATCTGAGGCTGAGAGAGTGTGCCCGGGGAGCTCTCGCTATAGATCTGCCTGGCTTCATTAGTACCTTGGCTGCGTTCTTAAAAAGTCATGAGTAAATGGATGTTTGCAAACTCAATCCCATTTAAAATGCACTGGCAGAGCCGAGGGCTTACAGACACCCTGTGGTGAATTCTTTTGTAAAGCAAAGGATCTCCTGAATGTATCTACTTTTTAAAGTACTGATATTTATAAAGTAGTAGTAGTCAGGATTTCTTAAGTGCTTATTGTATACCAAATATTCAACATCTATTACTTAATTATAGCCTCATAACAAGCCTATGGGGGGCAGTATTCTAACTTTCCAGAAGAAGCAGATGCACAGAGAGTAGCACACCCCTCCCCAGCATCACACAGCTAGAATGTGATGGAGCTGGGATGGGAACCTGTGCAGCTCTTGTGAAATCTCATGCTCTTTCTGCTGTGCCCCCTCACTTTGTCCTGCCCTTCTCGCCTCCCACCTCACCCCCACCTTCTTTTTACTGCAACCACACAAGAATCTTTATTTTGCACATATCACAAAAAGGGTAGTTCTAAGTCTGATATAATCAAAAGTCACCTAGACTACAAATAAAAGCTTCAACAGTTTTTAAGAAGAAGGAGCAGTATCTTTGAATTTTTGAGGCCACTTCTTAGAAATTTCTTTCTTGACCAGGTGCCGTGGCTCAAGCCTGTAATCCCAGAACTTTGGGAGATTGAGAAAGGAGGATCATTTGAGCCCAGGAGTGGGAGACCAGCCTGGGCAACATAGTGAGACCTCATCTCTGCAAAAATAAAAGAAATTAGCTGGGCTTGGTGGTGCACACTTATAGTCTCCACTACTTGGAAGGCTGAGGTGGGAGGATCGCTTGAGTCCAGGAGTTCAAGGATACAGAGAGCTGTGATCATACTATTGCACTCCAGCCTGGGTGACAGAATGAACGTTTCTTTCCTATGAACATTTTCAAACCTATGTAGAAGTAGAAAGAACAGTACAATAAGGCCCCCTGTATACCCACCACTTAGATGCATCAAGATTTTGCATCATCTATCTTCTACCTTTTTAGAGATCCCATTATAATTTCGTGAGATAGGGATAGATGCATCATTTGCACTGGTAGTCTGATCATCCACTGAACTATGTCCATGGAGGTGTTTGTTTTTCTGCAGAAGAACTTGATATGTTATTATATATTGTAAGCAGGTGTCTTTTCTTTTTCCACCTTTCTCTGGTAAGTTATTGCAAGACCCTTCTCAGTCTGGCTAGGTTATGCCAACTTCCTCATGCACCACGTTCAGTGTTCCTCATCAGACCTACTTGAGGAAGGAGTTTCCTATCAAGTGGAGGGGACCAAGTTCTCTAGTAGCCCAAATCCCTATGGCTTGAGTCCTTTAATGGTCACTAGAGTAGTTACTTTCTTTTGTAAAGATGCATTGAATCAGCGGGGTGCGATGGCTCATGCCTGTAATCCCAGTACTTTGAGAGGCCAAGCAGGTGGATCACCTGAGATTGGGAATTTGAGACCAGCCTGACCAACATGGAGAAACCCTGTCTCTACTAAAAATACAGTTAGCCGGGGGTGGTGGTGCATGCCTATAATCCCAGCTACTCAGGAGGCTGAGGCAGGAGAATTGCTTGAACCCGGGAGACGGAGGTTGTGGTGAGCAGAGATTGTTCTGTGCCAGGCTGGGCAACAAAAGCGAAACCCCATCTCAAAGAAAAAAAAAAAAAGGAGCAGTGAATCTGTCCACTCCTCCTCAAGCTAATAATATTGATAATAGTTACTACTAATAATTGTGATTCTCTGCACCTTTCCATTCTCCACAAAGGTCTCTTTCTTAATGCACTAGTGAGTGGCCCTGCTTCGATTCCAATGATTGGCTTTTGGATGTTGAATTCACCTATGTAAAGTCCTGCCTGTAGTGATGGTGCCTTGGACAGGTGCATTCCTGGAAGAAGCAGGAGGGAGTTCTTCCATCTTAGAGTAAGCTGTGGCTTCCAGGTACGTTCTACTCCATGACATCTGAACCAATGGTTTCAGGTCTGTTGGATAAGTCTTGAGCACTCTGTGCGTGTATCTCCAAGCACACCCCAGAGAGGTATGAGGACCCTCTACAGAGAGGTAAGTCCTCATACCATGATGTTTGTCTTTCTGATGTGGGGCCACGTGCTGAGCCACCTGGGACAGTGGATTCTAAAGCTATTGGCTGAGTAGAGATGATCCTCAGCATGGTAGATGGCTGCCCCTGCAGCTGCCTGGGTGGGCATGTCGTGGGGTCACTATATGAGAGTGTGGTAAGCTGGAGCAAGATCACATTACATCTTCTAAACTATACCTCTACTCTGCTCGGTAGCAAAGCCCTTCCTACTCCCCATCAGCACTGAGACCTGCCTATTCTATTAGGGTAAGCAGTAACCTCACTGAAGGAGCTAACACCTCAGGAAAGTCAAATTATTAGTCCAAGAGTTTTGAGACATGATTGTATCTTTGACTGGCTTCTCATTATCTTTGTGATAATGTGCTCGCTGGAATTACAGAGTTTGATTTAGCTCTCACTTCCTCTTAAATGTACTCTACAAAGAACACTACCTTACACTGATCTGGCCCCTTTCTACACTGAGTTTACGTATCTTACCAGATTATTTCTGACCCATAGTCATTAATGAAAACTTTTCATTGTTCCAATTCCTGAACAATGTTTGGGGCAGTAGATGGACAGATGAATCTTGCTGGTTGAAGCTGTATCTGTTTGCCATGCTGTCTTTTGTCTGTCAAGCAACCCATTCAACAGCTACTAAAACAGTATCAAAGGACCACCCAGAATAGGAATTTTGAGGAAAATAAAGTTCAAAATGATCTGCCTTTAACCATAAGAATGACACTGCTCAGCACAAACATCTAGATCCGTGAAGTTAACACTGACACATTCCAGACCAGCAGCCTTTTTTTTCTTTTTTGAGATGTTTTCTCACTCGTTACCCAGGCTAGAGTGCAATGGCACTATCTCAGCTCACCGAAACCTCCCCGTCCTGGGTTCAAGTGATTCTCCCGCCTCAGCCTTCTGAGTAGCTGGGAATATAGGCACATGCCACCACACCTTGCTAATTTTGTATTTTTAGTAGAGACAGGGTTTTGCCATGTTGGTCAGGCTGGTCTTGAACTCCCGACCTTAGGTGATCTGCCTGCCTCGGCCTCTCAAAGTTCTGGGATTACAGGTGTGAGCCACCATGCCTGGCACCAGCAGGCTTTTACAACATCAGAAGGACCCTGTACACATCATGGTGTTCCACTGAAGTGCCCCCAGATTTGCTGTGGCATGGCACACATCAGATGTGATGGTCCTTGTAATGTGCACTGGGACAAGTGGAAGGGAAGTTGCAGGTCAGAGGCCCCGAGGCTGTGGGGTTGGTGATGACACCCACCATGGAAATGAGATTCAGCACAGGGCTGCCCACAGAGAAGCCCACCTTGCCCAATGGGGGATAGTTTAGAGGACAAGGACATTATGGGAGTTTCCCCGAAGGAGATGGGCATTGGTTGAAGGCCTTAAAGATTTAGGAGAATTTCCCAAGTGGAGATGGTAGTGGAAGGGAGAGATGGATGGTTATTGAGTGCTGCTCTGTGCAGGCATTGTAGGAAGTGATGCAGTAGGCACTCAGGCAGAGGGAAGTTGAGCAAAGGGGTAACAGGGAAGGCTTTGAACTCCTGCAATGAGGTGATTACTTTTTAATTACTATTTTGGGAGCAGGGACCCTACCCACTCACCCCTGAATCTCCAGAACCTACCACCACATAGTAAGTTCTCAGTCAGGTGCTTGAAGGATGGCAGGATTTGGAGAAAGGGAGAGAGAGGGAGAAGGGAGGGCATTCCTGGAGGAGAAGTCATGTGGGCAAAAGCACAGAGGTAGGAAAGCATGAAACATGTGTTGAGATCAATGAGGAGCCTGGTTTGTCTGGAAAAAAGGGTTTGTGCCAGGGAGTTGTGGGCGATGAGGTTGGAAGGTGGGCAGGAATGCAACATTTTCCAGGTTGGAGTTGAGGCCACAACAGTAATTCCCTGCAGAAGGGAAAGGGAAAGGATTGGGCCACAGAGGGTTTGCTGTGTGGCCCATGTTGGGATGGAGGTGGGTGGGCAGGAGTCTGTGGCCACCTCCTGGAGTTTCTGTCTAGTTCCTTGTCTCTTCCGGTGTTATGAAACTGGGAGTTGGGGGAGGGGCCTCAAATGTCCTTTTTTAAATATGAATAGGGGTACACACACACACACACACATCCCCCAATCCTAAGAATGATTTTTTTCCTGTTTGTCAGGAGTCAGAAAAAAGCTGACGGTATAAAGTTCAGAACTGGCAGGGGCTGGAGGGCAGACAGGGTAAGGGCTGAGGATCTTTGAGTTTTGTAAGCTGTGGCAACCATTAGGAGCTGGGGAAAAAGAGAAAGAAGAATTTCCACGAAGCATCTGCTATGGCCTGTGGAAGGCTCTGAGGAGTTACTGGAGGAGGGTGTGCACTTTCTTTCTGCAGAGCCTTGGCTACACTGGGGGTGGGGATCTGTGCCCACTAGACCCCTCTTCAGGCTTGGAAGATGAGGCCCTAGATGCCAGAGTTAGAAGCACCTGGTCCCACTGCCAGAGCTGCACAGCCTGGGTTCAAATCCTGGCTCCACAGCCTGCCAGCTCTGTGACCTTGAGCAAGCCATTTAACCTCAGTGCCTGCCTTGCTTTGTCTACAAAGCCAGAGTAACAACATTTACCTGCCAGGGGGTAGGACGGTGACATGAGCTAATGCCTGTTTAGGACAATGCATGTGGTGACTGTGTAGTAAAAGGTGTTATTATTAATTATTATTATTGAGAAAATGGAAGTAAGACTTGCTTAGAACAATGAACGTGGCAACTGTGCGATAAAAAGTATTAATTACTATTATTGAGAAAATTGAAGTTTGAGAAAGAAGAGATATGATAGGGCTGCATGCACTCAGGCTGAGCTGGGACTAGAATGGCTGCCCTTAGGCATTAAGATACAGGTAAACTGCTTTCTGTATATTCTGATTAAAAAGTTAGAGAAAGAGGCAGGGTGTGGTGGCTCATGCCTGTAATCCCAGCACTTTGGGAGGATGAGGCAGGTGGATCACAAGGTCAAGAGATTGAGACCATCCTGGCCAACATGGTGAAACCCCATCTCTACTAATACAAAAAAATTAGCAGGGCATGGTGTCATGAGCCTATAGTCCCAGGTACTCTGGAGGCTGAGGCAGGAGAATCACTTGAACCCAGGAGGCAGATGTTGCAGTGAGCCGAGATCGTGCCACTGCACTCCAGCCTGGCAACAGAGCAAGACTCTGTATATAAAAAAAAAAAGTTAGCAAAAGAGTATCATATTTTTAAAGAACAATTTCTAAAAATGATTAAAATTGATACTTAAGTCTGTAGTCACCTAAAAGCTTAGGCATTTGGAATAATACATTAGTCAAAGGTTCCAGATAGCTGAAGTTTACCATATATATATTTAGATATGTGACAGTTGGACACATGTGATAATTAAAAATTAAACGAAAGCACAGTTAACACTGGGAAGATTTCTTTTTTTCTTTTCTTTTTTTTTTTTTTTTCAGACAGAGTCACACTCCGTCACCAGGCGCCAGGCTGGAGTGCAGTGGCCCGACCTTGGCTCACTGCAACCTCCGCCTCCCAGGTTCAAGCAATTCTCCCGCCTCAGCCTCTCCGGTAGCTGGGACTACAGGCATGTGCCACCACCCCCAGCTAATTTTTTTGTATTTTTAGTAGAGACAGGGTTTCACCATGTTGAACCAAGCTGGTCTTGAACTCCTGGTCTCAGGTACTCTGCCCACTTTGGCCTCCCAAAGTGCTGAGATGACAGGCGTGAGCCACTGCGCCCTGTCAACGTTGGGAAGATTTCATACAAAAGCACATATGTCCTATAACGTAAAGGCCACTAGACTTGAAGACAAAAGATTTGAGTGCTGACAACATCAGTTACTGGCTACGCTTGTTTGGGCAAGTTACTTAGTATTCCTGAGCCTCAATTTCCTCATTTGTAAGATGAGAATAATAATCCATAATTAATGATGATAATAATACCTGTAATCAAGAATCCTCACAAGAAATAGTGGTACAGGAAACATCCCTTATAATTTTAAATGCTAACTTTTCTCAATCCCTCAGTGTAATTTATATTTTCAAATTTTTACTTTCCCACCTTATTAAATAAGTAATTCCTGTTCATTGTAAAAACATTAAAAATGACCATGAGCAAAAAGAAGAGAATGAAAAATCAGCTTAATGTCATTGTATTTGTTTACGTTTAATGGATGTACAGTAGGTGACAGTTTGCATTTTATTTCTTTCTCATTAAAACCTCTGGGATTATTAAATTTGTTTTATAGACAAAGGAATTGAGTACTGGAGAAGTTTCTGACTTGATTAAGGTCACACAGCTAACCTTGTTTCTTCTGGATAGAGGAGGCAGAAATCCTTTCCAGTTATGACAGCTGGGGAACGCAGGAAGAGGGGAGGGAAAGTGGCCAAGCTAGCCCACGACAGGCAGAGAGATATTTGAGCTCTAGCAGGAGACATGTGAGTGGAGCTGTGGGCGTGTTTTTCCAGAGTTGCCCCTTAAACTCCAAGCCGGGGAAGGTTGTTAGACAGATGGAGTAATAGATGGAAAGAAGGGGGCTAATTGAATCTGTAATTTCCCAACTCATGTCCCCTTGGCCACCTCTACTTCTCCCATCCGTCAAACTGCTCCTCCTCTGGTATCCCTGTCTCAGCAAAGATACTATCCTTCACCTAAGCCTAGGTGTCAGCTCCTCCAGGAAGCTTCCCTGATTCCCTCTGCCAAGCTCTGGTCATGTCAGGCTTAGCAGGACTGGTGCCTCTGCGTGGCCTTGGTTTAGGGTGCGTGTGTGCCCACACTTTCCCTTTCATATACCCTTTGCACTCACCACTCTCCTTCCTCTCCCCTCCCACCTTCTCACCCAGTGGGTGCCTGTGGGTTAGACCTTCACCATCATTGTTGGTGGTGACTGGAGCCATGCTGACAGCCAGCACAGCTTCCAGGTTCTTCAGGACAATACCTCTGTCATATGCTCCACTCTGTTGTTACTCTGTTTCCCAGTGTGGGAGTTAGCAGGTGTGGTGAATGTCAGGTAGGAAAATCTTGTCACTACGTATGTACAATTTCCAACTGAGGTGAGTCTAGGGCGTCAAACCTGAGTTTCACATCTTTAAAAATTTTCATTGAAATGGCTGGGCGTAGTGGCTCACACCTGTAATTCCAGCACTTTGGGAGGCTGAGGTGGGCGGATCATTTGAGGCCAGGAGTTCGAGACCAGCCTGGCCAACATGGTGAACTCCCATCTCTACTAAAAATACAAAAATTAGCCGGGCATGGTGGTGGGCACCTGTAATTTTAGCTACTTGGGAGGTTGAGGCAGGAGAATCGCTTGAACCCAGGAGGTGGAGGTTGCAGTGAGCCAAGACAGTGCCATTGCACTCCAGCATGGGCAAAAAGAGTGACTCCATCTCAAAAAACAAAGCAATAACAGAAATTTTCACTGAAATAAAACAAGTATGTAGTCCTTTTTTTGTACATTTAAGAGTTAATCTTCAAAAGTAAATGTTCATCGTTACTATTACTATTATTAATAGCATCTCCACATCTCCTTCTAGGTGAGAAATTATCATGTCTATCAACCTGGAGGTCTTTTCCTGCATCTCCTTATAGATGATCAGGTTCCTCTCCCACACCAGGGTCATCATTTGTGTACATTCAGCTTCTCAGTCAGCCTGCCTGTCTGCCTGCCTGCTTCCCTCCTTCCCTCCCTCCCTTTCTTCCTTTCTTCCATTGCATACCCTGATCCACCCACCGAGAATTACCCACTCACCGATTCAATTCACTCAATATTTATAACAATGATAAACCAGATAATGAATCTAATTTTTCATCCATTCATCCATTCATTCATCCTTCACGATTTCTTTTCCATAGAATTTGTTTTTTTTTTTTTTTTTCTTTTTCCCCAGTATCAGACAAGGAATCATTCATGACATGTCTTTATTTCAGCTACTCAATTTCTCTGAGTGGCCTTACCAATCTCCTTACCTTCCAATTTATGACTGTCCCTTTGACACTGTAGGTACCTTCTACAAAGCATCTATAACCATTTAAAAAAATTTTTTTTAAAGCTCAGAGAATTTTCTAGACTCTGCAGCTGTCCTTCTCCTAGGGTCTCCCTTGGCGTGGTTTGCTTTAGTCTTACTGTCTCAGACTTAAATTCTCCCTTTCTGCCTGGCCCTTTTGTATTTCATCCATACCTCTACGCCTCGTCTCAGACCATTTCCTCTACCTGGAGCGCTCTTCCTTGTACGTTCTCCTATTCACCAACCTTCTTTTTATTCTTCAGGACACTCAGCTCACATGTCACTCTGTGACACTGTCTCTTTCACATCTTTCTGTATCTCCTTTCCCAGCCAAATTAATAGTTCCCTCCTCTGTGCTCCCACAACAATTTGTACCTCTCTCTTGCATAGCACTCGCCACGATGAATTTTAATTAATTGCTTGCTCATCCATCTTACTGGCTGAAGGGAGCACACTTAACCCATCACTGCATCTCTGGCACCCAGCACAGAGCTGGGCTAGCAGTAGCAACCATCCACTTATCTATTGCTCTCTCTCTCTCTCTCTTATTTTTCATCTGTCATCTATCTATCTGTGTCATCTATGTATCTATTATCTATCAATCGTTTATCATCCATCAGTGTAAACTATGTATCTGTTATCTATTAATTACTTATTATCTATCTTTTACATTTTTTACTTATTTTATTTTTTTGTAGAAATGTTGCCCAGGCTGGTCTTGAACTCTTGACTTCAATTGATCCTCCCACCTCAGGATCCCAAAGTGTTGGGATTACAGATGTGAGCCACCAAACCCAGCCCTTATCTATCTATCATCTATCTATCTATCTATCTATCTATCTATCTATCTATCTATCATCTATCCATCTATCTATCTACCTACCTACCATCTATCTATTTTTCTATCTATCATCTATCTACCTACCTAGCTAATTTATTGAATGAATAGTTAAATTATGCTGTGGATGAATGCCCTCTTTCTCACCACTGTGGTCCCCATTTACCTATTCACATCCTACTCTTTCTTGAAAGCTTTGCTGAAGTACTTGCTTCATAAAGTCTTCCTTGCTTTCTCCACTCCCATCAGAATTTCCCGCTTTCTGTTCTAATTGTTTCTGCGCTTTGTTGAAGGGCAGATGGTGCAGGAGAATGCGAACTGGTACCATGTAGAAACTGACAGGCACCTCTCTTCTGCTCCCACCTCTTCGTGGGTTGTTTCCACAGCTGTGTGTCTTGCAGGACCCTGGCCAGCCTGGCCTGCTTGATCTTTGGGAATCCAGCCCCCCAGCCCATGCCCTTGGTGACCTAGGCAGGCTAAGAGAGGAGCCTTGAGAAGTGCTGAGACAAGGCTGGTGCTTTCTGGGATAGGAGAGACATGTTTACCTAGAGAACTGCCCAAGAAAATGGGCCCTGGCTAGGGGATGTATGTAAATCAGAAGCAAATTGAATGCAAATGTTATGCAAATATGCATGTGGTTCTCCTGATTGCTTCTTTCAGTGGGAAGGGGCCCTTGGCAAGCCTCTTGCCTGGGTCATTTGGAACACAATGAGCAGGGGTCCTCCCCCACCCATCTCACCCTCCCTCTTCCTGCAAGGCCTATCATCTCTATTTGTGACTGCAGCTACAGCCCTTGCTTCTGCAGTGAGTGGGAGGGGCTGGGGTTTCCTACTACCCGCTCCTTAGGGGTGGGACTGGCTTGTGTCTCTCCTTTCAGAGTGGGGGCTCCCTGTGGGAAAGTGGGGCCAGGAAAGATGAGGTAGGCTCATTGCTACCCTAACTGAGTCCCATGAGGATAGCTACAGGAAGAGATGGCAGCCAGTCCTTCTCCATGGCTCTCCCAGCAAGTACAGCAATCCAGCTGTGTGGGGCAGGGAGGTGAGGGAGCAGGCGGCTGGACAGCAAGGAATGTCCCCTCTCTGGAAAGAACAAGATGAATTGAGCATGCAAGAGGGCAAGAGGGATTCTGTTACACAGAAAGGCTATCTTTCCTGTCAAGAGAATAAATTATAGTCAAGAAGAACGGCGGCTGGTGGAGTTTCCAATCATGGCTTTTTAATAAAGAAATTAAAAATTGGCCATTCTTAGATGGTTAGGGGTTGATCGGGGTAAAGGCAGCTGGAGTTTACCTCTAGCACTCCACTCATTCATTCGTTCATCCATTCAGGTTGTTTTTGAATACCTAGTCTGTTTCTGGCACTTTGCTAGGTACTGGATAATTTCATCACTCTTGATTCTACTCTGTAATTCTATGAAAGTGACTGATTTCTATACTCATGGCACAGAGTCTGGCACACAGAGCTCACTGGGCATTTCTTGACTCAACATAAAAACCTACCAACTCCTTCAGCTTTTCCTTATTTTTCCCTGAAAATGTTCAGCTCAGTTTAACCCACCTTTTCTGAGTACCCACTATGTGTGCTAGGCTCTTAATAAGCTCTGGGGAGACCCTGTGCTAAGCAGTGGGAGGTCTCTGAGTCAGGCGGACCTTAAGAAGGGGTGGCCCCTATCCATCTGGACCCATCATTTTCTGGAGCATCTTATGGGCTTCAGGTTATGGGAGCTACAGCCTTACCTGAGCAATTCTGTCCCTTTGTGTCTCATTGTCTCATAGCCGGTACCCCCATAGAGGAGGGAAACCCCCAGGGAAGGTGCCTGCAATGAGACTTGGACTTCTTGGTTTGGAGTTTATGGCAGAACCTCTATCTTGGCTGAGATATTTTATTTACTCCAAAAAAAAAAAAAGATTGTTTTCTTGAGAGAGGAAAATCTCAAGTCATTTCCATAAAAAGGTCCACCTCCTCCTCTGAGCCATGGAGCGGACTCCTCAGCACAGCCTGGCTCATGGTCCAAGTGTAAATGAGTCAGTCCTCACTGGCTCTCTCCATAGTCTGGGGTATGTCTTTAATTAAGGAGACAATTGCTTGGCTCAAGGGCTGGGGCTTCCAGCCAACAGGTCCGCCCCTTGAAGGATCCAAGATGTCCTGCGAATCTCCTCTAAGCCTGTCCCAGCTTCAGGCCTCTTTGCTTTCTCTTAGCAAAAGGGACAAGGTATGGGCAAACTGGAATAAGGCATGGTGGGATGAGTGAAAACACCTTCTGTGATCATATCTGGTTATTAGTGAGTGCTTCACCAAGAATCTGGAGTTGATAAGAGCAGAATCATGCTGGAGCAGAGCCCTTGAAATCTGTGTCATTCAGATCTAGGAGGGTGCAGAGGCCAGCCTCATTTTATAGGGGCCCAGGGAAGGAAGTCTTCTCTTAGGATCATGTAGAATGCCAGTGACAGAATGGATACACCAGGATTCCGATCTCATGTTGAGTTTAGTTCACTGGCTTTTTTGTCCAGTAGGCACTGATCCAGGGAACAAATTAGACGATGGAGGCCTGGGCCAAGGGGCTCGGCACTTAGTAGGTTGTTTTCTTGGCAGGCAGTTGTTTTCACACCAGCAGACCAGTGCCCTTTCCTCTAAAATTGAGCTGCTTGTGCAGGTACAGCCTTTGTCTATCAGTCAGTCAGTTGTTTGTTTCTGTCAGCCAAGCCGCTGGAAGTAGGGTCTTTGAAAGGCTTTGCTATCTGCAAAGGCCTCTGTTGTTGGGGTTCCCAGGTGATCCCCAGAGTTGGGGATGAGCTGGATCCTGGGATGGTGAGGATGGGAGTGAATGGTTCTGAGGTTTGGATGCTTGATGGTTAAAATGCTGGGCATTTCCTGGGCCTGCTGGGTCCCCAAGAGGGTTGGCAGCATCTCCCCCAGGTTATCTCTAGAAGAGAAGTAGGGCCCAGAGACCCAGGAAACCGTGAAGGAAAGGGGGACATGGAGAGCACTGGAGTGCTTTTCTCTTCTCAAAGCCCACTAGGAAGCTGGGGACGCATGCCTGCGGGGTGGCAGAGAGGGTTATGCTCATATATGCATAGCCACTGCTTCAGCCCCTCAGCCAGGACCACTGAGCCCTTGCTAAAGGTAACCTGTGGACTACGGTGAGGGCCCAGGAAAACAGCCACAAGTCATCATATTGTGAGCACAATCTGAAGCCTGTGACATTAAAATGACAGCAAGGTCTGGTAGGGAAGTGGGCCCTGTGGCCAATGACCTCCTTTACATCACGGGGTGACTCACTCCAAAGCGGGTGCCTTGGAGCCTGGTGCAAGGGAACCTGGGCATGTACCTTTCCCCCAGGTATTCTATCCAGGGACATCATGGATACACTACAGTGGAAGGTGGGGCTGGGCCAGAACAGGTACAGTGGCCTAGATCATTAGAGACACTGAGGTTGTGGGGTGTGTGTGAGTATGTGTATGGTGGTGGTGACTGGGGACATGTCTCGTCTCTCAGCATCTGCAGTATTGTGTGTAGCTGTTAAGGTTAAGGGCACAAGGTCTAGAGCCAGACTACTCGGGTTCAAATCCTGCATCTGCCATTTACTAGTTGTAGGACCTTAAGCACGTCACTCTACGTCTCTGTGCCTTCATTTTCTCATCCGTAAAATGGGGATAACCTACCTTACAGAGTTGTTGTGAGGATTAAATTCATGAGAATGCTGACATCTAGTAACAGTCTAAGAAATGCTGACTCTTGTTTGTGTTATTTTGCACAAGAATACTTCCTGTCAGTCTTATTATTTATTTATTTATTTGTTTTGAGTCAGTCTTGCTCTGTCGCTCAGGCTGGAGTGCAGTAGTGCAGTGGCGCAATCTCAGCTCACTGTAACCTCCACCTCCCGGGTTCAAGCAATTCTCCTGCCCCAGCTTCCCGAGTAGCTGGGATTACAGGTGCCCACCACCATGCCTGGCTAATTTTTGTATTTTTAGTAGAGACAGAGTTTCACCATGTTGGTCAGGCTGGTCTCAAACTCCTGACCTCAGGTGATCTGCCCGCCTCGGCCTCCCAAAGTGCTGGGATTACAAACATGAGCCACTACGCCCAGCCATGCGTCTTATGATTGGGATCAGTGGCAGCTCCACAAAGGCTCTCTGCCTTCGCCGCATTTCATGGTGTGGGGAGCATTGTCCAGCAGAGTGAGCCCAGGCTTATGTGGCCAAGTAGACCTGGTTCAAAGCCACTTACAAGGTAGAGGACCTCGGTCAGCTGACCTCAGATCACCACACTTCAGTTTTCTCATCAGTAAAATGGGGACAACAATTCTTACCTCACAGAGAAGTTGAGAGAATTAGACGAGAGAACATCATGAAACGTCAAGAAAACTCCTGCCTCATTGCCTGCCCGGAGTCAATGATTCTTGATATGGGTTTGTTCCTTTTTGCTGTTCAGAATGTCTGCATCAGACCCAGCAATCCTACTTTTGGGTCTAAGGTTGAAGAGACCTTTGCATGTCCATGTTCATGGCAGCCTTATTCACAATAGCCAAGATGTGGAAATAATCCAAGTGCCTGTCAACAGAGTAACGGATCAAGAAGACATGTATACACACACACACACACAACACAATACTATTCAGCCTTTAAAAAGAAGGAAATCCTGTCATTGCGACAATGAGGGTGAACCTGGAGGACATTATTCTAAATGAAATAAACCAGGCACAGAAAGGCAGATACTGTATGATCTCACTCATATATGGAATCTAAAAAAGTTGAACTCATAGAAGCAGAGAGTAGAATGGTGGTTACCAGGGCCTGGGG
Organism: Cacajao melanocephalus; assembly: GCA_963573385.1. NCBI lineage: Eukaryota > Metazoa > Chordata > Mammalia > Primates > Pitheciidae > Cacajao > Cacajao melanocephalus. The sequence continues at coordinate 35,804 of CAUYLG010078001.1, forward strand.
TGGGCGGGAGGCGATGCTGGGGAGATGTTGGTCAAAGGGCACAACGTTTCAGTTTGATAGGAAGAGTAAGTTCAGGAGATCTATTGTACAGCATGATAACTATAGTTAGTAATGCTGTATTGTCTATTCAAAGTTTGCTAAGGGAGTAGATCTTAAAGTTCTCAGCACACACAACAAAAACATGGTGACTAATTGAGGGCTAGATATGTTAGCTTGACTGTGGTAATCATTTTACAAGGTATATGTACATCAAAAAACCATGTCGTAAACCGTAAACATATGTAATTCTATTTGTCAAAAAGTATTATTAATTTCTTTAAAAAAGAGAACGGTTATGACAGAATTGGATGTTCCATCTACTTGTCTTTCTTTAACTGTAATGATTGGATGGCAGGAATAACCTCAATAATAATTATAGCCCCTCTATGTATAGTACTATTTTGAATACACGTTGCTTATGCTTATCATACAGGTATTCATCGCAACAGCCTGTGAAGTATGTGATATCATTATCCTCACTTTACCGATAAAGAAACTGAGGCACCTAGAGAGAACAAGTGACTGCTGAGAAGGCATCTAGGCAGGTTATGCCAGGGGAACTTCTTTCCAGCCAAGGAGAGGCTGTGACTCGCTTGGGTCTGGGGGGACCTCTGTGCTTATGTAAATGGATGAGTGCTAATTGCTTTGCTAATAGGAAACACACAGGGAGATAGGATCTGCAGCAAAGCGGAAGGCCCTTCAGAAAATTAGAGCTGGGAGAAACCCCAAAGAAATCTGGGAAGATGATAAGGCAATGCCCAAGAACTCACAGCAGCGCTGTGGGTGGGTGGGCACTGGGGCAGATGGGGGCTCCTGAAACATCAGCCGGTCCCGGAGGTCCAAGCCCAAGGGAGGCAGGGTTGCGAGTAGTCATCCAGCTTCCTTGGGCCCAGAGCAGCTTGGAGAGCAGATTCTATCTCCTTGAGCCAGGCCCATTTGCTGGGCAGCCTAGCCCAGAATTCCTGGACACTTCCTCTTTGCTTTGGCCTGTGCTGGGTTCTGGTGTCACACAGCCACATCTAAACCATGCTTTCCAGGAGAAGAGTCCAGCCTGAGTGAGTACCTCGGATCTAGAGCCTGATGATCTGGGTTCAAAATCTCATTTCTGTCACTTACTAGCTGTGTGGTATTGGGCAAGTTACTCAGCCTCTCTGTGCTACAGTTTCCTCATCTGTAAACTGGAGATGTTGTAGGATAGCAAGGATGCTGTGGAGATGATTAAGTGAATTAATCCATGTAGGTTGCTTAGAAGAGTAGCTGAGACATAACAAGAACTGGACACATGATAGATCTTGTTGTTATTAATTTAATAAGATTTTACATTTTGACCAAGCCTTTCTCTTGCTTAAATCATTTCCATAGCATCCTGTTGCTCTCAAGCTCAAGTGCATCCTCAGTACTGTGGTCTACATCTGGCCCTGCTCATGCTCCAGCTTCATTCCTGTCTGACCCACTACCCTTCAGCCACCTCCAGTGATCTGTACTTTCCTGAGTGTGCCACACTCTTGCCTCTGGGCCTTTGCATATGCTGTTCCCTTGGCTTGGAATTCCTCCTTCCAAAGGGTACCCCCCGCCTTGTGTTTGGCTGTTACAGAGGGAGCTTTATTTCTGAAGTCCATCAGATATTGATACCTGCCTTTGGTCCCCTATGGCCTCATATGTCCCACTATTTCAGGATGTAGCACTGTGTTGCAATTGTTCAGGGTCTGTCCCTCTGCCTTGGTCACCTCTCTGAATCCAATGCCCAGAGTACGTCCTGACCCAGAGGAGGCTTGATAGATGTTTGCTGAATACTCTAGAGGGTGCAAAAACAAATACACTGAGCTGTCTGTCCTGAGGTCCCATCCAGCTTCTGTAGAAGGGACAATACGAATCTGACAACATGACAGCTTGACAGGCAGTGAAGGGTGGTGGTGATAAGAACAGGCTCTTGAGGCAAGCAGCTCGGGGATTTGCAAGCTGTGTGACTTTGGACAAATTGCATAACCTATCTGAGCTTTAGTTTCTTCCCTGGTAAATGGGAAGAATAACAGACACTTGAGCATGAAATCAAAACATAATGTAAAGCACTTTACACTACACAAGGCACGTATCTGGCACATAGTAAGGCCACTGGATGCTGACCATCTACTTCCTCATCACTGTGATCCATGCCCAAAGCTGCTGACCACATGTGCTGCCTTCCAAGGCACTACCTTTGACCTGGAGGCAGCAGCCACAGGTGGGAACCTGGGTCCAGAGGTTGTCAGCCATATCTCTGGGCATGACCCTCAGCTTCTTGAGTTGGGCACCCTTGGCTCATGCATGTAATCCCAGAAATTTGGGAGGCTGAGGCGGGTGGGTTGCTTGAGCTCAAAAGTTTGAGATCAGCTTGGACAACATGACGAAACCCACCTCTACAAAAAATACAAAAATTATCTAGGCGTGGTGGTGTGAACCTGTGGTCCCAGCTACTCAGGAGGCTGTGGTGAGAGGATGGCTTGAGCCTGGGAGGCAGAGGTTGCAGTGAGCCAAGATTGCACCACTGCACTCCAGCCAGGGTGACAGAAGCAGATCCTGCCAAGAAAAGAAAAGAGAAGAGAAAAGAAGAAAGAAAAGAAAAGAAGAAGCCTTAGCTTCTTGCAATGTCAGCAAGGAGAAGCCACCTGAAAATTCTGAGACAAGACTAGGTGGGTGATTGGCATCCTCCATCCACCTGCCTGCCCTGTAGGACCCCACCATTTCCAGAGATCTCTTCTGGGGTTTAGATTCTAAAGTTTGGTCCCATGGATTGTAGAATTTGTATGATTAAAGCCACATTGTGTATGGGCAAATGCCAGCATTCATTCATTCATTTATTCATTCATTCAACATTTATTGAGCATTTGCTAAGTGGCTGGTATTGACGATACCAAGACTAATATGACACTGCGTGCCTGCCCTCAAATTGCTCACTATCTGGAGGGGCAAGCAGAGATGGAGACAGGCAATTAAAGACCAAGTTGGAAGAAATTATGAAGAGGTCAGGGATGTGGTAGTACCACCAGGATACTCAACAGCCCCTGAGCGCTTTCTCTGTATTAGGTATAATACTAAGGGGTCTTCATACCTACCTCCAGGGTTCTTATAGGAACTAAGTGACTATATATATGTGTGTGTGTATGTGTGTGTGTGTGTGTGTGTGTGTGTGTGTGTGTGTGTATACATAACTATGTTGATATAGTATATGTATACATATATACTATAACTTAATATATAAAATTATTTAGTTCTTACAAGAACCCTGTAGGTATGAATGTGGTACTTAGCTGAATTAGTTTCCTATTGTTGTAACAAATTACTGTAAACTTAGTGGCTTAAAACAACCTAAATTTATCCTCTTGCAGCTTGGCGTTCAGAAGTCCAAAACAAGTTTCCCTGGACTAAGGTCAAGGTATTGGCTGGGCTGTTGCTTTCAGAGGCTCTGAGGAAGAATCTGTTTTCTTGCTTTGTTTAGCTTCTAGGAGCCACCTGCATTCCTTGGCTCATGGCCCCTGCATCTCTCCAATCTCTGCTTCTGTCATCCTATCTCCTGGTCTCACTGTGATCTTCCTGCCTCCCTCTTATAGGGACCCTTGTGATTACACTGGGTGCCCCCCTCCATCATCCATGATAATCTCTCCATCTGAGATCCTGCATTTAATCTCATCTGCAAAGTCCCTTTCACCATGTAAGGTAACATATTCACAGACTCTGAGGATGAGGATGTGGCCATCTTTAGGGTGGGGAGCATTATTCAGTCTCCCACACCGTCTTGCAGATGAGAAAACTAGGACTTACAAAGGTCAAGGAACTTGCCTAAAGTTCTACAGCTAGTAACTGGCAAATCTCGCACTCCTTGGATTTGAGCCTCTGGCTTTTAACCTCAAAGCAAGAAGGCTGCTGGTGCAGGTGAACCTTGAACTAGGTTTCGAAGAATGAATTGGAGTTAAAAAAAAAGGTGTGTCTGGTGGAGGAACGATGTACGCACAAACAAGCTCAGCACCGGGTGTGCTTTGGGACCATAAAATGCTCAGACTGGCTAGGGGGTGCAGAGAGGTGAGATGAGACAGGTAGGCAGGGTCAGGATGGTGGAAAGCCGCCTAGAGCAGGCTACAATGTTTGCAGTTGAACCTGAAAGATGTGAAAACCCACTGGAGGATTTCACCTGTACATCCTGGGTAACCCCTTCCCCTTTCTGACCTTCAGTTTCTAGCTCCTCTGCCCTGATCTGCTTTTTCCCTCCTCACCCTCCCCTTTTCCCCTCCCTTCTTGCCTCTTTGCTGCCAGGCTTGGTCCCATCCATCCCTGGGCAGGAATGAGGGCTGGGTGAGCTGCCCCTTCCCCCACCCCCAGGACAGCGACGGTTTCCAAATATCTGTCTGTTGAAATAATGTTCTCTGGGCACTGGGCCTCCCTCCCTCCCTCACATTCCTGGGCGAGCCTGCCTGTTTGGCTTGCTCGGACAAATATTGACTTTCTCTGTCCTTCTCACTCTGGGTCTGTTTAAAAGGCATCAATCTTTGCCGGGGTGTGAGCTCCCTCTCGGTAACCTGTGGCCTCTGCGGTCCTATCCGGGCAGGGAGTGGTGGGAGGGGCTCATAGGCTCTGGGGATACCCCTTTGTTGCTTGGCTGTAATACGGAGGCTTTTGGTGCAATGCTGTTGCTCATCAGCTGCTTTCCACGTGGTCCTGCACGGGGCCTAACAGCCCACTTAGGGAGCTTCTACTCCGAGGGTCAGGTCTGTGCCCGTGGCATGTGCACTGAGACCTTCATACACATTTCTCTAGACTCCTCAGTAACCAGGCAGGAAACCCTGCTGATTCTACCCTCAAACAATTATTCATCATCCAGCCACTTCTCAGCCTCCACTGCTACCCTCCTGGTCCCAGACACCATCACCTCCTGGATCTCACTCCTGGATTATTAAGTTAACATCTTAAATTCTGCCCCACTTCCCTTCAGTCTGCTGTCAATTTTGGAGCCAGAGGTTGGGTGAACATGTTGGTTAGCCTGGCCTAGACGCTCCTGCTCCCCTCCCCTCCTCTTCCTCCTCTTCTCTCCCTTCGGGCCTCCGGGTTGTTCCTCTCACCAGAAAAACCTGACATGAACTATTCCCTCTGCCTGGAACGGCCTCCCCAGGATCTGGAAATGCCCTCCCTTACCTCTTAGTAATGTTTCTGCTCAAATGTCACCTTTTCAGTGAACCTTTCCCAGAGAGCAGGTTTTTCGTGGAACCCGCCTTGCCTGGCCCCATTACCTGGGTACCCCCTTTCCCCTCCTGCCTTGTCCTTCTGCTTGGCACTTCTTGCCATCTCACACTCTGTATCTTTTAATGATGTGTTTTGTTTACTGTCTGTTTCTCTGGAGGGCAGGGGTTTTTGTCTGTTTTATTCACCGCTGCGTCCACACCTAGAGCAGCAGATGTGTGGATCCCTGTTTCGTGGGTGAGAGTTAGTAGGGGTTACAATGTAACAGCTTGTATTTATTAATCATTTTCTGTGTTACTTTTATTTATCACTCACTTCACACACTCTAGCTTGCCAGTGCTCACAACAACCAATCCACAAGGTGGGCATGGCTACAGTCACTCTTATATGTGCAAAGAAAACCAAGGCAGTGATGACAGTGTAAGGATTGGTCCTGGCTAGACTGCCACTCAAAGTCCCTTTTCCTGCCTCGCCAGCAGCACCCAACTGGGTGCATGTGTACCGCAAAAATGCCAGGATTGGGGTGAGCTGGTGTTCAAGCCTGAGAACCTTCACTGCCCCTCACGTCTTGGCTTCCCACCGATTGCCAGGACCCGCCGGTGCATGAGCCCAGACTCATCTTGGCCGATCTCGTCCCAGAGCATTTGGCTGGGACTCTTCTGTTTCGGCTTCTCCTTGCTTCAAGTCTCTCTCTGCCTCTATTTCTGTCTGTTTCATTCTCTGTCTGCTTCTGTCTCGCTGTTTTGCTCTGTCTCTTTCTCTCTCTCTGTCTCGTGATCAGCCCACCCACACTGCTGCCCCATGCATTGCCCTAAGACCTCCTCTCCACCCTCTCTTTTACCCAATGCTCCTTGGGACCAGAGCTTATCTTCCTCCTAGATTCGAAAGCGCTGTGTGATCTGGCTTCAGGAGACTCCCCATCCCCATCCTTCTCTCCCAATGCAGGCTGGCGCCACTCTTTCCCCCAGCAACCCTATAGTCATTCCTACCTCTGCCTTTGGGATGCCATCTCCTATTTTCTCAGTCTAGATAAATAACCTTTCCCTACCTTTCTGTTGAAAAATTTAGAAGAACAGAACAACTATAAGAATCATACAACAAATATTCCTACATACTTTATCTAGATCCACCAATCATTCACATATTTCCTCTCTCTCTTCTTTCCTTCCCTGCCTCCCTCCTTCCTCTCACCTCTCTCTTCATTTGTAACAGAACTCACCCCTCAAATTTCAGCATGTGTCTCTTTAAAAAAGGACATTCTCCTTTATAACCACAATATAATTGTTACCCTAAAATTTTAACTTTGATCTATATTATTATATCATACATAGGCTACCTTCAGATTTTCTCAATTTTCTAAATAATGTCCTCTAGAGCATTGTGTTTTAGTTGTCATGACTCTTTAGCCACTATTAATCTTGAACAATTTCCCAGCCTTTTTTGGGGTCATCTTTCATGATATGGACATTTTTGAAGAGTCTAGATTGGCTATTTAGCAAAATGTCCCATGGTTTAGACTTTTAAGTGTTTCTTCGTGACTAGTTTCAGGGTAAGGATTTTTGGCAGAAATACTCTCCTCCCTTTCTCCGGCCTCTCTCTCCCTGGGATCATCCCACCCACAGGCTGCCGCACGCTTCGCCCGCCCGTGGATCTCACCAAATCCTGCCAGGGCTTCTCCATCTAGGCCCAGCCCCTGATGCCCAAGGACTGGAATGGGAGGAGCTGAGGAGGCTGCCCTTCCCTGCCCACTGGGAAGACAAGAGGGGATCCTTCATCTGGAGAGACTCTGGAGGCAATGGTTTGCTCTTCAGATGGTTTTTCGTAGCAGAAACTTCTGTTGAGTCACATCTTACATGGAAAAGCAATGGAGACTGGTCTTACTCTTATTGAAGGATATGCTTGTGGATGCACGTGTGTATATGTGTGTGTTCACCTGCAAGTTTGTTCCTGAGCTTGAGTTCTGAATCTCTGGGTTCTCAGGTTCCCTCTCTGCTCCATCGTGTCCCTTAGATATTTTCATAGAACTCTCAGGACCTCACTGAACCAAAGAAGCTGAACCCTACCAATATCCGTGGGACTTACTGCATGCTGGCCTGGTACTAGGCCTGGGAGGGGATTGAGGGTGGATAGTACAGTGGCAAAGCACACTGGTTTTGTAGTCAGATAGATCTTACCTTGTTTCTTTCTGTTGTGTAGTTCTGGGTAAGTTCTTTACCTCTCTAAGCTTCAGTTTCCTAATCTGTAAAATAGGGATAATAATAGTATTTACTTCTTGTGAAGTAGAAATGTGAAGATGAAATGTAATGACACCTTTGAAGGCCTGGCACATGAAAGATGCCTCCACATGGAGTGAGGAGAGGCGGGAAGGGCTTCCAAAGGCTGGGACGCTGAACTGCCCCAACTAGCAGGTGGAGGCTCGGGAGCAAATTGTCAGAACAGTTGTTTCTGATACACAGAGGCTTGTTAGTTTCCATCCAAGCCTGTCATTCTGTGGTAGGTAATCAAGTGGGGCTTTGATGGAGGATGTAGTGGATTAGGGCTGGGAAGAGTTTCCAGGCCCAGCCCTTGGCAGTCACTTTGGGGAGGAGAGACTTTTAGAGCCCAGTGTGGGAGCAGAAAGGCAAGGAGACCTAATTCACACCAGCCTCTGCCTTGGTGCTTACCTCACTCTGTGCTTGGAGACCACGGGAGCTTGTCCAGATGTGGGAGAGAAATTGGTCCCATAGCTCGGTTGCTGGGGGGTCTGAGTTCTAATCTTGGCTCAACCAGTGACTCTGTGTGAACCACAGTGCCACTCCCTGCTTCCCAGCCTACTTTTCTCATCTGTAATTTGTATGTGTGATTGTGTTTGAATTCATTTATTCTTTTATCAATGTTAGTTGAGCACCTACTATGTGCTAGATGCTGGGATATGGTGATGAACTATGGAGACAAGGTCTCAATCCTTGTAGAACTTACATTCTAATGGGAGAGATACGCAATTAGTAATCGGAACTGTGATGAATGCTGTAAAGGAGAGGTATAGAAAGCTCTGAGACTGACTGGTGATGGTAGGGGACAGTCAGGGAAGGCATTCTTGAGAATGTGACACCTGAGTGAGGCCTGAAGGGCATGTGGGAGTTGGTTATGCCAAGAGAAGGAAGGGATGTGTATGTAAGGGCAGGAGAGAGCTCTAGGCAGAGGAACTGAATGTACAAAGGTTCTGGGGCAGAGAGAGTGCAAATAATCTACAAGCCTCTGCCACGTGAGGATCCTTGACATACCCTCCCCATCTCATTTGACTCACAGTAAGTGCCTCTCACAGCACATAGGGAGCTCAGACCCAGCCTTCATTTCCTCTGTTCTCTGTGGCTCCAAAGAGTGGGAGGGACAGAGAGGAAGCTGGGGAGGGAAGTTCCATTCCCTTCTAAAGCCCCATCAGTATATTCCTTGTATTTTGGGTTCTCTCTCCCATTGCCCCACTCTCATAATGGCACATATATTGCCATGGTTGGATTTTTCTTATTTATTCTGCCCTCCTGTTGGCTCTTGTTCCCTTCTTCCTAGCAATGTTGGGAAAAATCTAGTTTAAAAAATTGTTCACAAAGACTTACTTTGTGTGTGTAATCTGTGTCAAACTACCTTATCTCAGTGTAAGTGATCCTCCCCTTGGAAAGTAAAAACGAGGTGTGTTTTATATGGGGAGTGTCTTCCATGAAGTCATGGACTCCACAAGGCCGCAAGGGAATCCTACCTCGTTCTGAGAGTTGATAGGGAGACATGGCAAAGGCTGGTGTGGGTGAAGGCAGTGACAAGAAGGGGTGGTGGTGGTTACAATCAGAAGGCTGCAGGTTGGAGAACCTAGCCCTCAGCCCTGCTTGGCTTTGTGAGTATCATGTAGATGGCAGGAGAAAAGCCTTTGGAGAGGCCCTCCTGACCTGCAGCCCTCCTTAGCCAGTCCTGGCCATGAGTTCCCTCAGGGCTCATCTGGAAAGGGAGGAGGGAATTGTCTTAAGCTGGCTGGTTACAAGGTGCTGCCGGTACCCTGGAGTTGGAGACTGAGAGCAAACTTCTCTAGTAGGCCCCTAACGGCACCTGAAGGACTAGGGGCTGCTGACCGAAGCTCCACTGTGCTGTTACATATGATCAAGAAGGCTGAGCACAGCCCATGCAGCTGAGTGTCCCTACAGTGCCAGGCTGGAGGCAGACAACTGCCAAGGATGGATGTCATCCAGGAGGCTGAAGGAGAGAGAGAAGGCTGTAGGCTGGCTAAGTCCAGGAAGAGGGAGGATCCTGGGAGGAGGTAGTCCACGAATCTGGGTTTGATGACTTCTATGGGATGTGTCTGAAATGGATGTATGAAAAAGTTGTCAGACTGATTTGAAGCTGAGGAGCTGGAAGACGTGGGCTCCACCAGCCTGGTGGGAAGGCAGACGGTCCTCCAAAGGCTGTGGCCAGTTCCAGAGCACACTGTGTGGAGAGAACACTGACTCTTCCTCCAAGCCGCTTGAGTCTGTGCCATGTGGGTGGCTGCATTATTTCAGGTCCTTATAGCGCCAGGTAGCTTAGCTCAGCACAGATTCATTCAACTCAATAGATCAGCTTTGCTCAGCCCAGCTACACGTACCTTCTTGCATCTGACCTCTACTCAGCTCTGCTCAAGGAAACTTGGCTCAGTATGACCGAGCTCGACACAGCTCAGAAACTCAGTACAAACTCTCTCCTTTCAACCCAACTCCATGAAGCCCTGTTTAACTCAACCTTACTCTGGACAATCCATCCCAACCCACCAAACTCAATCCAGTTGACTCAATTTCCCCCACATCTATTCAACTCATTCAGAAGAAAACACTTTACAGCACACATGACATTTTCAACTCAACTCACTCTGAATTAAATCAATACAACCCAACCAATTTCAGCCCAACAGAACTTAACTACCTTAGCTCAGTTTATCCCAGTTTTATCTAACCTGGTCCAAGTCATCTGGGCCAAGACTAGTCCTGCACTGCCCTGTTTATTCCAGCTCAGTCCAAAACAACTCCATCTAACTCGAATCAGCCCAGTTTGACTCAATTCGGCTGAACTAACGTTTTCTAGATTTGATTTAATTTAGCTTAACCCTTCAGTAACTCTCCTTAGAATATGAAATCTAAGGAGGGTTGAGAGTTTTGTTTTTGCCACCCTTGTACCCCAAATGTATCAAACAGGGCCTGATACACAGTAGATAATAAGTGTTTCTTAATGGAATTGTTGAATGAAGCCTTCCTGGCCCAACATAACCCAATTCTACTTAACTCAACTTATAGATCTCGGTTTGACTGAATTCTACAGTTTCTTATATCAACCATCCAATTTGTAAAAGTGTCATGTATTCATTCAACTTTGTGCCAGGAATTCTGGTGCTGGGAGTATTTCAGTAAAAAGTTGACAAAGCCTCTACGGTCCTTGAGCTTGCATTAGAGGGAGAGACACAAATAAAATAATAAAAATAAACAAATATGTGTACGTGTGTGTGTGTGTTATAATGTTAGATGGTGATAACTGCAGTGAAGACAAATCCGGTAGGATAAAGGCGAAGAGAACAATGAAGTGGGTGGAGGAGTGGTTCTGGTGGCCACGTTGGGGCGATGGATGCAGTAAACCACCACCACGGCACATGCATACCTATGTAACAAACCTGCATGATCTATACATGTACTCCAGAACTTAAAGTATTAAAAAAAAAAAAAAAAGAAATGTAGTGATGGCGCATGCCTGTAATCCCAACAATTTGGGAGGCTGGGGCAGAAGGGTCATTTGAGCCCAGGAGTTTGAGACCAGCCTGGGCAACATAGTGAGACCCCATCACTCCAAAAAAACAAAGAAAATTAGCTGGGTGTGGTGGCAAGTGCCTGTAGTCCCAGCTACTTAGGCGGCTGAAGTGGGAGGATTGCTGAGCCCCAGAGGTCGAGGCTGCAGTGAGGTGAGATTACGCCATTGCACTCTAGTAATAGAAAATCTCTCTGAGTCGGTCAGGTGTGGTGGCTTATGCCTGTAATCTCAGTACTTTGGGAGGCTAAGGCAAAAGGATCGATTGAGGCCAGCCTGAGCAACATAGCAAGACTTCATCTCTACAAAATATACAACAATTAGCCAGGCATTGTGGCATGTACCTGGAGTCCTAGCTACTCAGAGGCTGAAGTGGTAGGATGCTTGAGCCCAGGGGTTTGAGGTTGCAGTGAGCTATACTTGTACCACTGCACTCCAATCTGGGCAATAGAGCAAGATCCTATCTCTAAAACAAAACAAAACAAAACAAAATGAAAAACAAGTGTCCCTGAGGAGATGATGTTTGAGCAGAGACCTGAACAACCTGGAGGAGCCAGCCTTCTGGTTATCGGGAGCAAGTGCTTTCCAGGAACAGGATGCAGCAAGTGCAAAGGCCCTGGGGCATGAAGCAGATGTGTTCAAGGCCAGTGTGGCCAGAACAGTGTGAGATCCAAGAGGCTTATTTAAAGGTGGTCGCTCCTACTGTTGTGTTAGCTTTGAGAGGGTTGGTACTGTCTAGTACACAGCTGTACTCCTTGCATCTGGCACATGCTGACATACAATAGACACTTAAAAACTGTTTTCTGAATGAAGGAGTGGATCCAACTGAACATCATGCAAACTGATTAAACCTAATTAGGTTAGTTAAACTCAGCACATTTGAATTCAGCTCAGCTCTAAAAAGACTTTTTTGGATCTTGCAGCCTCTGGAAAAAAAGGCTTCTATCCTACACTCTGAAGACTACAAGGTTTTCCGAACTTTCCTTAGCCTCAGTGAGCTTGTCTATAAAATGGGAATAGTAATATCTGCTTTGCCTCTTTTGTGGGTTTTTTTTTACTGATCGAGTGAGACTGAGTGTGCAAGTGCTGCGTATGCAATCAAGTTCTGGGGCCATCTTCCTGTCCTTGGAGCTGTGTGAGTGAGGAGGAAGGAGGGCAGGCTGTGTGACTGCCATGGTCACTTCTGTTTGTGACATTCCAACAATCTGTGGTTCTGTGAGAATGTCTAAGACCCAGGCCTGAGAATGCTCTTAAAACCCTTCCAGGGATGCCCAGTGGATCTAAGACAAAGTCTGAAGCCCTCACTGTGGCACACAAAGTCCTTGTGGGTCTAGCCTCCCCGTCCACTGCAGCCTCCTCTCTCACCACTTGCTCCCTGGATCTCGGTGCCCAGCTCCACTGGACCGCTTGTAGTCCTGCGTTCCCTTCTACCTACTCTGTTGCCTCTGGGTCTCTGCCCCCGTGGTTTTCTCTGTCTAGACTCCAATTCCTTCCTGCTTTTTCTTTTCCTTTAAAAAATCTCAAGTAGGTGCCACAAGTTTAGGTAATTGCCCTCCTCCTTATGACAAACCATCATTATTCTGCAAGGCCCAGTCTTATTTTGTTGTATTCTAGGATTTTCCTATCCCTTCATTTCCCATCTCCGCTTCTATTTCTCTCTTCCTTATAGGTCCCCACTCTCATATATTTGGTGTTATGACCTTGGAAATGCACGTTGTTTGAAAAATATATGGTGTTCTTTCCTTTATGTATGTTTTTCATTTACATAAATGGTATTTTGCTTTAAAGCACCTTCTGTTTCTTATTTTTTCCCCACTTAACACATTTTTAAGATCAGTCCATATCATTGTATGTCCCTCTAGAGTCAAGTTCATCATCTAACTCCATATGTGCTGTAGGCATACACTGCATTTTCTCACCCACTCCCTGGTGCTGCCCAACTCCTCCATACCACAAACAGTATTCGAGTGAACATTCTGTATCTTTCCCCTCAGGGATCAGGTCAGGAGCTTGTTTGCTGTGAATGCCCATAGAGGGCTCATAGATATACCTGGATTTAATTTCCCTTAGTCCTGCCTGACTCTACTCCAGCAGTGCACAAGGGTTCAGGTTTCCCTAAGTCTTTGCCAGCATTTGGTATTATTCAACTCTTACACTTACAGTCTGATGGGTGTAAAATGGTATCTCATTGTTTTAATTTGCATATCTGATTACCAGGGAGGTTGAGTGCCACTCATATGCTTGTTTGCCCTTTGGGCTTCCCCTGTCCCTCTTTATCTGAGTTAAGGCCTGCTGGTCCTACAGGTCTTAGCACAGGTGCAGCTCCCCTGGGAAGCTTTCCTTGAACGCCCCTTCTTGACTGTGTGTCCTCATTCCTCTTTGTTTTGCTGATCCCCTGAACTCCCCATTGTGATAGAACATGTCCTATCATGTTGTAATTGTCTGGCCCCCTCCAGACTATGAGGTAGCTGCCAGATGGTAATGCCTCTCCATGCTTCTGGAGTATGGTACAGGGCCTGGCCCAATGAAAGTGGCCAGGGAATGTCTGATGAGTGACTGACTGAGAATGAGCATGACGTGAGATAAATGAGGATAGATCATGACACAGAATGAGTGGTTTTGAAGGGCTGAGGGGTCATGCTGGCATGGGGCAGGGTGAGCCAGGCAGAGGCCTGGGAGATTTATGGCTGGAGAGGGCAAAGGAGAAGCAGAGCAGGAGAAGGAAAGCTGGATTCAGAGGCTATGGCTGAGCCACAGGCTTGAGAGAGACCTAGTGAGAGAGTCCCCCAGTGCTGGGGCTTTCGTTTGCTATCTCCTATTGAAGGAGCCAATCGTAGGTGGTCAGCCTTGGCTGAGTGTGCAGATGTAACTCGGAGGGGAAGAAGCACGGCTGCCTCTGACATTCTGTGTTAGTGTTTTGCTCACGGGTCCTGAGCGGTCGCTAATCTCTACTACCTCATCTAATCGTGGTTCTTCCTTCCTCTTTCCCCCTGCCCTAAACCTGAGTCCAAGACACATCTCCCAACTCACTCGTAGCCTTTATCTTGGAGCCAAAAGCTGATGGGGCTGCTGGCATGACCTTGAGCTTCAGACTCTTCTAGCATCAAAAGCGCTTGCAGTCACTAGCAGCTGCATCTGTGGTTGCTTCAGCTGGAGGATTCTCTCCGTGGCAACCCACTACCCCAGCCTGTGGCTGAGGTCATTCTCCGCTGGAGTCGGCTCCCTTCTCTGCAGCTCCCTTCTTTTCCTTCTACGTGGTTTGGCAGAGGCTGAAAGGCAGAAGATTATAGGCATGCAGTACAACCCCACAAACCAGCGTGAAACCCCAGGGTTGTCTTTTTCCACCCTCTGCCTCTACTTAGTTTTTCCTTTCTCTGAGGAACTGGGTTCTCAACATCTCCTTCTTCCCCAGGATCAATCAGTTGGCAGGGTGTTGTGGGAAATAAATTTGCATCCAATCATGCCCACGACGACCATCCTAAGCAGGGCTTTTGTTTCTGTCCTCAAGCCCAGATGCCATTCTGTTTAAAAGGCTTGGGGTTTACAAAGCTAAGTGGACTAGAACATAACTTTTAATAGCACATTTGAACAGAATTTAATGAGGTTTTAAAACAGAACTATAAAGTGGTTTTTCTGCAAGGACTATTATTAATCATAAGAATAATCATTGCAATCTATCTCATCTGCCCAGCATGTGCCAGTATTCAAAACATTTTCACATTAGTCATTTCATTTGACACTCATAACTCTCCTGGGAGGACAAGAGGGCTGGCTTCACCATCTTCATAGTTTAGGACTGTGTTTCTCAAACGTTCATGTGCGTAATGATCACCTGGAGATCTTGCTAGGCTGCAGATCCTGATTCAGTGCGTCTGGGGTTGGCCTGAGATTCTGCATTTCTAAGGAGATCCCAGATGAAGCTGATGTTGTAGGTCCATGGATGACACTTAATGAGAATGAGTAGCTCAGAATACTCAAGCTCGGAAAGGTTAAGTGACATCTAAGTATCCATAGAAAAAATGGTGTCAATGCTGGAATTTCTTCCTTTTTTTTTCTTTATCTTTTTTTCTCTCTTGTCTTTTTTCCTTTGGCAAATACCAACCAAGTGCTTACTATGTGCTAGATGTGGTTCTAGGTAGAAGAACAAATGATATTAAAAATATTTAACAACAGGGTAAGGTACAAGCACTAGCTATGGCATTAACTGGGGCATTCACAGTTTAGAGATGGATGGGGGATGGTCCAGAGGTCTCAGGGAGAGGGTAGGTGGCCAGGCAGTTAGGGGATATCCAGGGGGGACTCAGTAACAAAGCCTCTCAATATTCTGTACCATTTATATAATATCCATAAGCGCATGGGATGTGGAGAAGGATTGGGCAGAGCTCCTGGCCTTGACCAGTTCACAGTGCAGTGGGAGAAGCAGACGTGGATCAAACAGGCTGGCGGAGCATTCTGGTAGTGCTTATCAGCTCCATAAGGGCAGGCAACTGTGTTCATCTGTCTCTTTGCTGCTGTATCTCCAGTGCTTAGACAGTGCCTGGTGCACGGTGCACACTCCATACATAGTTTTTTTTTTTTTCAAGGAATGAATGACTGAACAGGGCATAAGGGGCCCAAAAGAGGGAGTCATTGGCAGATCTGTTCCGTCTGGGGTGCAATGAGTTGAGTGGGGAGGAGCTGTCAAGGAAGGCTTCCTGAGGGAGGCGATGCTGGAGGCAAGTCTTAAAGATCAGTGGGTGTTCACCAGGCAGATGACTGGGGGAGTGGGCAGGTCTGAAGCAGGGGTCCTGCTTTGTCCCACAGCTGCCTTAGTACAGGGAGCTGGCAATTCTCTCCTGTAGTTAGAATGCTGGGCAACTCCTCTGATGCTCTGCTCTTCCCCAAGGTGTTTGGGGCCATTTGGATGTGGCATCTGGGTTCTTCCAGCTCCCTAAGAAGTCTTCCCTTCAGAGAAAGAAGGGGCCTCTCCTGGAGGATGACCCAGGCCTGCTTGCATACAGCGTGTTCGGAGTGGGCTGAGGCCCAGGAAGGGACCTCTCCCGTGTTGAATGTGAGGGCCTCAAAAGTGAATCAGACAGCCCCTCCAGGAACTCCTAGTCAAGCCCTTCCAGATTTAGCCTCACAGGCTGATGGACTCTGCTGGCTGACAATGCCAGCCATCTGACTCCCCCATCCCTGCACTCTGACCCCACAATCTCTGGCCCCGGCTGCTACTACTTCTCTTTCTCTTGGTTCCTACTTCAGTAGTTTGTGATGGTTTTTGAATTCCCATCTTACAGAGGTGGAGACAAAGACTTTGAGAGAAGCAGTGTTTTGTCAAAAGACATGGAGCGAATTAGAACTTAAACCCTGGGCTCTGATTCTGGGCCCAGTGACCTGAGACACCAGGCAAACTTTTACTCAATCAATCAATATGCAAATATTTATTGACAGTCTACTGTGGGCCAGGATCTGTTCTAGGCTTTGGGGATCTGCCAGTGAGCAACAGAGCCAGAATCTCTGTTCTTGTGGGACTTTCTCTTTAGTTGGGGGTTGGGGGTTGGGGGAGATGAACAATTAAAAATGAAAAGTAAAATATAGATGGCAGGATGGCAGACTGTGGACACATTATGGAGGAAAATAAAGCTGGAAAGGGGGTAGGAAGCAGTAAGGGGCTGTGTTTGTAATTTTAACTAGAGTAGTAGGGACTGCCTCCTTGGGAAGATGACTTTTGGATAAAGACTTGAAGCAGATGATTGAGCAAGCTTTGCAGATATCTGAAGGAAGAATGTTCCAGACAGAAAAAATGCAAGTTCAAAAACCTTAGGTGGGAAATGCAGAAGCCACTGCATTTCCCAAGGGCTATGACACTCCTTTTAATGCGATTTTGATGATCACAGCCGCACAGGGACAAGATTCTTTTTTCATATGTTCTCTGAATCTTCCACAGGGCACCCATCGTGTGGCTTTGCTAAGCCAGGGCGCTAGGAGTCCCTGCAGCTGCTGGAGTGGGTGGTGACAGCCAGAGAGGCCTGCGAGAGCCCACAGTGCTGGGATGCCCACTCTCCCATGGCCTCTCTGGGCCAGTGCCCAGCCTGCTGTCTGCAGCCCTGGGACATGTCTTTCATGCAGCGTAGTATTGAAAGGTTGATCTCCCCATTAGAAGGGATTTGTCAGCACGAGCTGGGGCTTAGCAGCCTAAGCCGTGGGTCTGAAGGCTCAGACAGGTTCAGGGCCCAGAGGAGCTGACTCAGGCCTGGCTCCCCTGGGAGTCAGGGAAAGGCCACCAGCTGAGACTGCCAGGGGTCAGAGTCAGGATGAATTGCTTGGTGTCCCCAGGGGCACTGCCAAAGCCACTGTCGTTCCCAGTATTCTTCCTGGGGTCTAGGAGCAAGCTCCAGTGCCCTAGCCTGGCATGCAAAGCTGGGCAAGACCCCATGGCTCATCTGGGTGGCAGCGCAGCTCACCCTGCACTCTCTCTCTGGGACGTTTCCTCCTTTCCCGTGGTGCTGGAACCATATGTACACCAGCAGTCCCCAAACTTCCTCCAGGCCGCCCTCCTGAGTCCACCTGACAGTTTACCTGATGTCTCCACCGGGATGACCCATAATCCTCTCCAACTGAATGCATCCAAAATGGGACTCCCATCCTCCCTGCAAAGCCACCTGAGTCAGCCAAACATAGCCAAGTTTCACCATTTCACAGTCTTCCTTGTGTGTCAACTCACTTCAGTACTTTCAGCAGCCTTGTGGGTAAGGACCTGCTCCAGCCCATTTCCAGATGAGGACACTGAGGAAGGGGGAAATTACCTCACGTAACACTTGCTCGGTCCTGGCTCACTGAGTCGTAAACTTGGAATCCACCTGAAACGCTGCACATCTGTCCTTCCTCCCTGCCGTGACTCCATCCCAGCTGCTGTCATCATTCCTTCAAATAACTCTGACAGCTTCCTAGCAGGTCTCCACTTTTGTACCCTCTAGCCCATTCTCTCCCAGAGCAGATCAAATGATTGTTAAAAAAAGTACAGAGTGGATTTTGTCACTTCTCATAGTTGTTAGGCTAAACCCCAAACTCCTCAACATGCCCTGCAGGCCCTATGCAGCATGGCTCCTGGGTCCCCCTTCTTGGTTTGTCTTCTGTGTCCTCTGTGTCCCTGGCCTTGTGTCACTCAGCACACACCAACCCCACTGTCTTTCTTTCAGTTCCTTGACTGTGACAAGCTCTTCCCTATCTCAAGGCCCTGCCATGCATTGCATCGTCTGTCTGGAAGACTCCTTCATCACCTAGTTTACCATCATTCTTCAGGTTTCAGTTTAAATGTCACTTCCTCAGGGAAGCCTTCTTTGACTTCTTTTCAGGTGTCACCCCCTCTCATGGCTCTCCTATGGCTTCCAGAACTTCATGTTGACAAAAAATAGCTAAACCGCAATTAATGAGTTATTTGCCCCTACTTGTTAGACCCATGGCTTTCCTGCTGGGTCATAAGGCCCAGGAGGGCAGAGACTAAGTCTGTGTGGCCCATAGCTGTATCCCTAGCACAGCATCTGACACATAGTGGATGCCCCATAAGTGGGCTGGTGAATGAGCAAATCATCTTCTCAGCCTTTCTTTTCATCTGGTCCATATTGTTCTCCTAAACTGCTTTCCTTATTTCCCTTCACACTGCCATGCAAATTCCAGCCTCCTTGCCCTTGCTCATGCCATTCCTACTGCCTGATGTCCTGCCACCTCCCTCCACTCACCCACAACCTACCAGTCCGTCAGGACTCCTCTCTGGCCTCTGCTCCCCCAGGAGGCCTTCCCTTTGCACACTAACAGGCTAAGTGTCTCTCGTTCTTCTCAGCATCCTGTGCGATTTCTCCTCCGATATGGCCCCTGTAAGAATCCTTGACCTAAGCTCCACGCAGGCAGGGACCAAGCCTTCTTCTCAGTGCCCTCCCCAAAATGGTGAGCTCCGAGCTTGGGCACAAGAAGCAGCAGGTAAAGACGGTAGTCTGCTGTTTCCATTTCTCCTGGTCTTTTAGGTTCCACTGGAAGGTGAACCTCTCCATGCCTCACCTCCTCAACTTAGACCACCTGAGTGCACTTCTTATCCACTAGATTCCATGAACAAGTTTGTGAGAAAGCAGAGGCAGTAGAAAAGCAAGGATTTTGGAGTCAGATAAATCTATACTAAACTCCTGTTTCTATGAGGTTCAACCATAATGAAGGTGCCGATTCCATTAGGTTGAACTATATGAAGTAGGCCAAAGATGACTGAATATCAAGTTTCATGTGGCTCAGGTTAATATGTAATCTCAGGCAATTGGTCTGATACCTTTTAGACTGTTTTTTCATCTGTGAAATGGGAGGAGTAGAGCCTCATTTACGGAGTTGCAGAGAGGAGAAAATAAAGTTGTGTATCATTATGGGTCAAAGTTTGAGTTCTGGAGCCAAGGCCCAAATTTGAAACCTGGATCCCCCATCTTATTGGGTTTCCTAATTGCAAACAACAGAGTTCATTATGGCTAGTTTAAGCAGAGCAGGGATTTATTACAGGATGTCGGGCAGCTTACAGAAATCTCTGGAGGCTCCTGGGAAAAAGGCCTGACGAAAGCATGAGGACATTTTTAGTGAAAACACCACTGACGGGTCACTCAGTCCCTATAGCATTTTGGGCTGGGTACCAGAGACTCCAGCACTCCATTCCAAAGAACTGGACGCCTTTGCAACTGTCCTGGCCATAAGATCATTTCCCCCACCTGACTGCCTCCTTCTTCTGAATCTAGATTTCATCTGGGTATGTCTGATTCATGGCACCTAGGTCATATGTCTGACCCTGACCCACCTAGAGGTCTGGGGATGAGAATTTTCTGGCTTCCACCTGGAGAATGTTGGACTCAGAATGGAGGAAGGAAGGGCATTCAATGGTGACAACTATTTGCTATTTCTTTTTACTAGCTGTGTGATCGTGAGTAAGCAACTTATCCTTTCTGAGCCTCGGTTTTCTAATAGGTAGTATCTATTTCATAGGATTTTGAGGATTAAATGCATGGATTTGTGAAAAAGCCTTTAGAAGACAGCCTGGCATACAGCAAACCCTCAATAGATGCTAACTTTAACTATATTTATGTGATTATTTAATATGGATTTGAGAGCTCTTGGCATAAAGCCTAGCATAGAGACGATGCTCTCTAAGTGTTTGTTGAATGAAAACCCTTGGCTGAGATGTTAGTGTTCAGAATTCCTCTAGCTGGCAGAGAGCACCACAGACAGCTAGAACCCGTGTTGTGCTGGACCAGTGCTAGCCCACTGCTAACTTTTCAGAAATTTCACTAGCTAGTTAATATCATATTGGTAGCTTGAAATCTGCCACTCTGGGGGAATTTACACCAGGGAAATTGGCAAACACTACAAATCAGGGCTCCCTTCTCCCTAGAAATGGCAACCTTATCTGGTTAAACCTTTACCTGCTCATACAGGGTATGAAGTATATAAAGTGCCTAGCACCATGCCATCTCACTTGGTCCTTCTCTCTAGTTAGCAAATTCTTAGGATCAACTTTATTTTCTAGGTGTCAATGAAAATAGATGAACCCCTGGATTCATGGATATTTCATGGTTTCCTTGGTGGATATCTCTTTTGTACTGATGAATTTCTACCAGACGGGAGTTCTTTTAGAACAGCTCCCAACACTGGACACAAGGTCTAGCTAACACACAGTAGTCCAGGAGGCATGGGCGGAATGGCTCCGTGGATGAGATTTGTGCAGTTGGAACCCTTTCCCTTCCCACACTGTCTGGCAACACTCTTTCTCCTTTCCTGGTGCCTCCTAGAGGGGCATCGCCACTCCTGTTTTCCCTGTACCATGTGGATCATATAAGAAGGAGTGTGGTGGAGGCTGGGGAGTGGGAGGGGACGCTCGAATGTTGGGGGTTGGGGGCTGCCTCCTGCATTAGAAACATTCCTCTGATTGCTCTGCACGGCTCAGCAGGCTGCCCTGGCTTAAGACTAAAAGAAGGGAGAGGCAAACACCCTTCATTTTAATTAAAGCCAACTTTACATTGTTATTCCATTTGCCTGTGTTGTTGCACGAGCTTACAATAAAGTTATATGGCGCCCCCAGGGCAGCTTCAGCTGCGTGATAGAATGTGTCTAAGTTCAGCACTCCCCGGCTATACTCAGCTTCTCTGCAGGGAGAACCACAGCCAGTCTCCTGTCATTACTGGGGCTCCAAGCCATCACTCAGGCCCAGACCTGTGAGCGGTGTTTTTATTTCTATTTCACACTTGAAAAACATTTATTGAGTACTTTCTATGTGCCCAGCAGTGAGCTAGGTGCTGAGTCTACCCCTGACACATGGCTATGCCTCCGGGGGTTCACACACTCCAGTCTCCAGGATCTGTCCCTGACAAATCTCCTGAGATGTGGAGCTCCATGTGATCACCCCCAGCTCCCTCCTCAAATGCTTATTTTGGTCTTTCTTCTTTTGCTTTGAGGAAGCATCAGCAATTCAGCTAAGCAATCCATTATATTTAGCAATTCCCTAAGTTCTTTCATATCTGACATCTCTGATTCTCACCATGCTCCCATGCAGATCCTCCTGCTCTTCAAGCTCTGAGCAAATACCACCTCACTGCAGCCTTTTCTAGCCACAGCTTTCCCTAGACCCTTTGGTGTTCCCTTTGCCGCCTTTTTGTGGATTTTATCACACATATTGAAGCCTATTTTATCTTACGTTTTAGAAATAGGGTGACGCTCTGTTGCCCCAGGCTGGAGTGCAGTGGTGCACTTAGAGTTCACTGCAGTCTCAAACTCCTGGGCTCAAGCAGTCCTCCTGCCTCAGCCTCCTAAAGTGCTGAGATTACAGGTGTGAGCCACTGCGCCCAGTCCCCCCTTTTTAAAATTAAGGTATATTTTACATACAGTGAAATGTAGGGCTCTTAAGTGTGGTTTGAGGAGCTTTGAGAAATGCATATACCTATATAACCATGACCTCAGTCAAGCCAGGACATTTTCATTAGTTTCCCAGTAAGTGCCCTCATAACCTTCCCCAATCAATTCCACCCTCCAGAGGTAAAGACTTTTCTGACTTCTAACACTAGAGATTGGTTTCTTTTGTTTTGTTTTATTTTTTGTTTTTTTGAGACAGGGTCTCACTCTGTCACCCAGGCTGGAGTGCAGTGGCGTGATCTCAGCTCACTGCAACCTCTGCCTCCGGGGTTCAAGCAATTCTCTTGCCTCAGCTTCTCAAGCAGCTGGGATTACAGGCACCTACCATCACACCTGGCTAATTTTTGTATTTTTAGTAGACAAGGAGTTTTACCATGTTGGCCAGACTGGTCTCAAACTCCTGACTTCAGGTGATCCACCCATCTTGGCCTCCCAAAGTGCCACTGTGCCCAGCGAGGTTAGTTTTTGCCTGTCAAACTCTTGTGTTTTACTTTTGCTCAGAGTAATGTTTTTGAGCTTCATCTATGTTGTTGGTAGATTAGTGGGTTGTTCTTTGTGACAGCTGAGTTGTATTGCATTGAATGGAGATATACCACATTTTGTTTATTCATTTATTTGGGTTATGCACAGTTTTGGACTATTATGAACAAAGCTGCTATAAACATTTCTTATACAAGAGAAATGGACATATGTCTTTATTTCTTGGGTAAATACTCAGCAGTGGAATTGCTGGGCCATCGAGTAGTTGTTTTTTTAACTTTATATGAAATTATCAAAGTGGTTGTATCATTTTACACTCCCACTAGCAATAGATGAGCATTTTTTGGCTTCCTTCCCTCCCTTCCTCCCTCCCTCTCTTCCTCCCTCCCTCACTCCCTTTTCTCCTCCTCCTCTTCCTCCTCCCCCTCCTCCTCCTCCTCTTCTTCTTCCTCCTCCTCCTTCTCTTCCTTCTCCTCCTCCTCCTCCTCCCTCTTCCTTCTCCTCCTCCCTCTTCCTTCTCCTCCTCCTCCCTCTTCTTCTTCTTCATCTTCTTCTTCCTTTTCCTGACACAGTCTCACTCTGTTGTCCAGGCTGTAGTGCAGTGGCACAATCACAACTCACGGAGGTCCAAAACTTTAAAATTAAGGTATATTTTACATACACAGGAGTCTGAAACTCCTGGGTTTAGGTGATCCTCTCACGTCAGCCTCCCAAGTAGTTGGGACTACAGGTGTGCGTCACCATGCTTGACTGGTTTCAATTTTTTTTTTTTTGAGAGATGGGGGTCCACTATGTTGCTCAGGCTACTCTCGAATTCCTGGGCACAAGCAATCCTCCTGCCTTGGCCTCCTAAAGTGTTGGGATTATAGGTATGAGCCACCGAACCTGGCCTATATAAGCATTTTGGTTGCTTCACATCTTGTCAATATTTGCTGTTGTCAGCATTTTATCATTTTAGCTCTTCTAGAAGGTGTGTAGTTATATTTCTTTGTCATTTTAACTTGAATTTATAGATAATTAATGATGTTGAGTACTTTTTAATGCACTCACTGGCTATTTGTATATCTTTTGTGAAGTGATTATTCAAATGTTTGCCCAGTTTTTATTGGATTGTCATTTTATTAAGAATTCCTTATATATTCTGAATATAAGTAATATGTAAGGTAGCCATATTGATTTTTTCTCTCCTTCCTTCCTTCCCTCCCTCCCTCCCTTTCCTTCCTTTCTCCCTCCCTCCCTTTCCTTCCTTCCTTCCTTCTTTTCTTTCTTTCTTTCTTTCTTTCTTTCTTTCTTTCTTTCTTTCTTTCTTTTTCTTTCTCTCTCTCTCTTCCTTTCCTTTCCTTTCCTTTCCTTTCCTTTCCTTTCCTTTCTCTCTTATTTTTAACACCTGTTATGCCATAAACTCATAGGGAAGAGGTTCCAGCAGCTCTGGCTCCTTTCCATGGGCTCTCACAAAGTATGCTTCCCTGGGTGGAGCAGGCTGGTGCTTCTGCTGAACCCAGGTTCCTTTCTCTTTGGCTTCCTTCTTTTTCTGATCATTTTTATTCACACATTTCAGGAAGCTATTTTGGCTCTTAGAGTGTTCAATATGCACATTAATTCTCTTGGCAAGAATCTTGCCCAATAAGTTAACTAACTAATGCTGAGTGACATTGTAGACTCTTCCACTTTTGCCATGATAACATTTGTAGGGCATTACTTTTTGAACAGTGCCCATTTCCTTGATGTCTGCAATATTGCCTTTCTTATAGATTCATGTGTATTTTAAGGAACAACTCTATGTTTTCTAAAAGGCCTAGAGAATATGTATCAGGTGCCTCTCCTCTTTCCCTTTGTGTTGTTGTTTTGGTGAGTAACTGGAAGATGGAGGTTGTCCAAAGGGCTTAATCATATTTTTAAATGAATACAAGTTTAAAATTTGATCAGGTCCAATTTAATAATTTCTTACCTTATGGTTAGTGATTTTTTTTGTGTCCTCAGCAATTTTTGCCTAGTCCAAAATCACAAATATATCCCCCCATTTTTTTTTAGAAGTTTTATAGTTTTCACTTTTAAGTTTAGGTCTAGAATCAATTTTGAATGAATTATTTTATGGTATGGGGTGAGGTCGTGGTTGAGGGTCAGTTTCCCCCATATAGCTATCTAGTTGTCCTAGTACTATTTTTTGAAGGGACTTTCTTTTCCCTATTAAATTGACTTGGTCAAAAATCAGTTGATATGCGTGGATCTATTCTGGATTCTATTCTGTTGATCTATTTGTCTACGCTTATGCCAGCTCCAACTTTTTTGATTATTGCAGCTTTATGGTAACTCTTGAAATCAAGTAGTCTTAAGTTCCTGATCTTAGGGAAAGAAGAGCTTAATATTTCATTATTGTCATGTTAGTTGTATATTTTTCACATTGAAAAATCAGATTGAGAAAACCCTTTTCTATTTTTAGATTGCTGAGAATTTGGAATGTAGAGGGGTATTGAACTTCATCAAATTACTTTTCAGCATCTATTGAGATGATCATTTGATTTTTCTCCTTCATTGTATTAATTTGGAAAATTACACAAGTCACCTGTATTCTTGAGATAAGCCCCACTTGGTCATTCTCCCTATCTGTCTAACTATCTATCTATTTTATATCATATAGAATATAGGTAACAAAATTTGTTTTGAGAGTACTTTTAAAAAGATTTTTGTGTTTATGTTTTTGAGGGATATTGATCTATAGTTTTCTTTCTTATAATCATCAGGCCTAGTTTTGGTTATCAGAATTATACTAATCTCATATAAAATTGGAAAGTGCTCCCTCCTCCTATATTTTCTGAAAGAGTTTAAGTTTTGTATTATTTATTCATTAAATGTTTGAAAACATTCTCCATTGCAAACACTTGGAGTTTTATTTGTGGGCATTAAAAAAATTATGAATGCAATTTCTTTAAAAACAGGGCTAATTCAGAATTTCTATTTCATCTTGTGTCAATATTGGCAATTTGTGTCTTTCAAAAAATGTGTTCATTTCACCCAAGTTGTTGAATTAACTAGTATCAAATTGTTCATAATATTCTATCATCTTCATGTCTGTAGTGATGTCTTTTATTTCTGATGTTGGCAATTTGTATCTTCTCTTTTTCTTTTTCTTGATCAGTCTAGCTAGAGGCACATCAATTTTATTAACCTCGTCGGAGAACCAGTTTGGTTTAAGTGGTTTTGTTTATTGTTTATTTTCTATTTCAGTGAGTTTTACTCATCGTCAACATTTGTCTTCTTCTTCTTTACTCCTCTTTTTCTATATTCTTAAAATGGCAACTTAGATCATGGATTTTAAATTATTCTTATCTTTTAACATAAACATTTAAAGTTTAAAAATTTCCTATAAAAATGACTTTAGCTGCGTTCCACAAATTTTTGTTGTGTTTTCATTATAATTCAATGCTCATGCTCTTACTCCACTCATGCTCTTACTCCATTCAGTTTCTTAGAGTCTTTCCCTCATCAATTCATGTGGAATAGCCCCTTTGCCATTACCAGCCTTATTTACTTTATTCTGCCTTGATTTTTACTCTGCTTTATTTTTTATAACACCTAATATTTATTATATTTTTATAACAACTTTACTCTGCCTTTTAATAACACCTTATACTGTATGACTATAATGTATTTATATATCATATTATACATATATAATATATATGATATGAGATTATGGCAATGTTATAATTTATTTGTTCATCTTTTTATTATCTGTCTTCTCCACTAAGCTCCTTGAAGGCAGGGACTATTTATTTTATTTGCTGATGTATCTCAGCACTTTAGAAGAACCTCATAAATATTTGTTGAATGAAGGAATAGAAAAATTATTTGACACCTTGTGCAAATAATCCCTTCTCAGGAGCCTTACCTGGCAGTTTTCTTTTATTCTCAGACAAGTTCACCTCATTTGTTTATACTGTTTTTGTACTTGCTCATACTTTATCATTGATTACAACTGTATCATTATTGTCTGTTTCTGTCTCCCCCACTGACCGCCTGCCCAAAGGCAAGGACTATGTCTTTATTCACCAGTGCTCAATACAGAGCCTGGCACCGAAGAGACTAGCAAATGTCTGACAAATGAAAAAATGAAGTGCCATCAATCACTCCTGCCTTGCAAATCATCTGTGGACCAGACTTGGCTGTTAGACTAGAGGCCTTCCCGTAAATCTGGAAAACGTGAACTAGCAAAAGCTTTTAAGTTTATAACATGGTGTTGTCTGTGATTTGGGCAATGAAACAAGTCTACACCATGCTTTTCAGTTCAGGAGGCACTTTCCTATACTTTATCACATTGGACCTTCATAATGTACCTGGGAAGAAGGCATTATTATCCTCATTTTTCAGATGAGGAAGCACAAGCTTAGAAAGTTGAAACCATGTAGCCAGGAACTGGAGAATTTGAGACTGGATCCAAGGTTTCTGAAATCTCCAGTCTTTTCCCAGCACAATGGAAGGAAGCGTTTGCATGACCTGGGGGCAAGATGAGTTCCAAGGCCTCATGGTCAGGTTCTGGAAGGTTTGGTATCCAGTAAGCTGATGGTCCCATTAGGGGTGAAGGTGCTTGTGTAGGCTGAAGTACACACTGAACGTGAGCTTTGTTGCTTTGATCCGTAGACACAGCCTTATGTAAGAAAAAGAGCTCTTGGATTTTATATTTTATTTTCATTTTTATTATTATTTTTTTGAGACAAAGTCTGACTCTATTGCCCAAGCTAGGGTGCAGTGGTGCGATCTCGGCTCACTGCAACCTCTGTCTCCTGGGCTCAGGCCATCCTCCCATGTCAGCTTCCCGAGTAGCTGGGACTACAGGCATGTACCACCTCTTGGATTTTAAAATGGATCTCTCTCCATTATCAGTTAAGAATCTTGGACTAAGGACTTCTCTCTGAGCCTTGTTTTTCATATCTCTAGAATGCAGCTTAAATATCCACCACCTAGAGTTGCTGGGAGAGTGACATGAGAGATTCATGTAAGTGGATTTTGTAGGGACTCATAAAGTAGCTCTCTCCTCCTTTTCATGGTTCCCTAAAATGCCCTTGTATTCATAGTATTCTCCCTGGTGCCTTATCTCTCATGGATATTGGACAACAGAACAAGGGAAGGGTGGCACAGCTGGATGGAGAATCTGCAAGCTGTCATTGTCCCATCATATCTGAGCTCCCAGCAGTTAAGCAATGGCTTTGGCCCCATGCTGACCGTCTGGGGATGAAGTCAGCTGGTAACAAACCACAGCACTTACTGAGAACCTGATCATAATGACAACCCAGCAGCTATCACTTACTGACTGCTATTTATTGTTTATTCTGTTCAGAGAAAAGATCTGAGCCCAAATTCCCTGGCTAGGTCCTGAAGGTCTTTCCTCCAGATCATCCCAGTTGTCTTTCCTCTAATCTCCGGGCAGCTAGATCCTGCTCCCTGTACTTCGTCTCTGGCTGTGGTCCTGTTTCAACTCAAACCCTCCTCTGGGTTCCTTCCTCTAATGTCAGTAGCAGCATAGATTGAATATGGCATGATTTGATTCCAACTAATCTTACCATCGGCATTTCCTGCCACTCCGAGTCTACAGCCTACACATTGGTCCCTTACTGCCTTTCCTGGAACTTGGCCAACACCATCCTTCCTCTAGGCTTCTGCCTATGCTGTTCCCTTTGCCTGGAACATCCTTTACCAATTCTCTACTGGCTTTTGACGACAGGTCTCTGCCCAGCTTGATGATTTTGCCAAGACCACTTAAACCTGTCCAAAACCTGATGTATTTTGCTTAGATGGACCATGAGGTTCTAGTCCCATAAACTCCAGTGCATCCAGGATAAGGATGCCAGATGTAGCAAAAAAAATAAAATAAAATAAAATAAAATAAAATAAAATAAAATAAAGCTAATATAAGGCTTCCAGTCAAATTTGAATTTCAGATAAATAACAAAGTTTTTAATATAAGTATGTCTGTACAGTATTTGGGACATACATGATATGTAATTTATATGATTTGTAATGAAAATGATTTGTAATTTATCTAAAATTCAAATTCAACTAGGCATTCTGTGTTTTTGTGGCAATTCTAATCCATGAGTGTGTAGGTGTATCATAGCTCTGCAGCCATCTGAGAGGGGTGATGCTTTTGTTATGGCTCAAACTGGGAGAAGGCGTCAGGGGCCTGGAAATGGAGTTGGCTTGAGAGCCTGTCTGGTCTAGGGCCCCCATTTCACAGACCAGAGAATGAAAGAATGTGCCCAAGTTCACATAGCAGGGGGGCAGCAAAGGGGAGGCTGGAACTCAGGGCTCCAGATTCCCAGGCAAGGCTCCCTCCTGTGCCAGTAACTCTGTGCTCTGGGCTGATTGAACAGCTCAGGTTCCCACTCCTCTGCCCCTGACCTGCCCTTGGCTGGCTTCAGAGGGGGGTCTGATGACGAAATGTGATCCTGCCATAAAATCTATACCAAACCAACTCTTCTCACAGCCCACCCGCCCACCTCAAAGGGGGGCGCCTAATCCCCATTTATGGAGCCAAGCAGCTGGGCCCAGCCTGAGTCTTTGAACGTGAGCTTGGGGTACCCTGGGTCAGCCTGGTCTTGGCCAGAGGAACCTGAGAGTGATCGCATTTAGGGAAGCTGAGCAAGCTGAGGGGCTAGCCGGTCCCAGGTCACCCAACCCAAAAAGCAACAGTCAGGATGAGAGTATAAAATCAGAGCAGCTGAAGGTGGAGGGTCCACATGGACACATCTTTCAGAGTGTGTTTGCAAAGACTGGACTTTATTCCAGCAGCTGAGGAGAGATACCGGAGGTTTAAAACAGAGGGCAACACAGTCCTATTAGAAAGATGGATTGGAGACCCCTTAGTGAGATGACTCTGGAAGTAATTTGGGCAGAATGATTACAGTTCTCACTCTGAGAGTGGTGGCAGGATGGAGAGAAGTGGAGAGAGAGGAGAGGTGTCAGGAGGTAGTGTCTGGACAGCTCGGGCTCTAAGGAGTCAGAGGGATGCCCGCTGTCTAATTGGGGTGGTGTGGTGGGCAAAGGTGCTGCTACAGACAAGGAACATTAGAGAAGGTGCAGGAAGACGCTGGCTGACCTTTGGAGATGCTGAGAGGGAGGAGCCTGTGGGGCAGCCAGCAGGGATGCAGAGGAAGGTGAGAGCCTGGAGTCAAGGAAGACAGTTGAGATGGAGATGCTGAGTTGGGCATTATCAGCCTATGGACCTTGAGACCACGATTACTGAGGGGAGAAGAGGGTCGAGGAGTGAGCCCTGGGGAACACTAACACTAAGAGCTAGGCAGAAATGGGAGAGCCGACAGAGGAGATAAAGAAGGCAGGTCATAGAGGAAGGAGGAAACCCAGGAGAAGATGAGGGCGTGAGAGCCAAGGAACAGCGAGGGCTCTGAGAGCCCTGCAAGCCAAGCCTGGGACACTCTTGCTGGGTTTAGCAGCAGGTAGGTGGCAGCCTCACCCACAGTGGGGTAGTGGGTCTCAAGAGGTGTGCTGATGTGCAGAGGAATGGGAAGTGAGGATGTGTAGATACTGAGTGTGGACAACACCTTTTTTTTTCTTTTGAGACAGAGTTTCATTCTTGTTGCCCAGGCGCTGGGGTACAATGGTACAATCTGGGCTCACTGAAACCTCTGCCTCCTGGGTTCAAGCAATTCTCCTGTCTCAGCCTCCCAAGTAGCTGGGATTATAGGCATGTGCCAGCAGGCCTGGCTAATTTTCTATTTTTAGTAGAGACAGGGTTTCACCATGTTGGTCAGGCTGGTCTCGAACTCCTGACCTGAGGTGATTCACCTGCCTTGGCCTCTCAAAGTGCTGGGATTACAGGCATGAGCCACTGTTCCCTGCCTGAATGTAGACAACTCTTTAAAGAAGACTGGTTGGGAGGAGATTTGGGGGGTGCAGTAGCTGAAAGAGAATTGGGCTTGAGGAAATGGTTGAGGAAGTGGGTAAGGAGTTTACCCATTGATGAGAAGGAGGCAGTAGAAAAAGGGAGGTAGAAGAATGTCTTTCACACTTTCTTGACACAACCCAGTTAGACAGACATGTCCTTCAAGACCTGAGACACTTACATACACTGACACACCTGAAACATAAGTTTTATGACATGTACTCATGTTTCCTGTGTGTGATGTGCTCTGATGTTTTCTTTCCTATTTTACTTAAATTTTTTTTTTTGAGGCGGAGTTTTGCTCTTGTTGCCCAGGCTGGAGTGCAATGGCACGATCTTGACTCACTGCAGCCTCCACCTCCCAGGTTCAAGCGATTCTCCTGCCTCAGCTTCCAGAGTAGCTGGGATTATAGGCGCTCACCATCATGCCAGACTAATTTTTTGTATTTTTAGTAGAGACGCAGTTTTACTATATTGGCCAGACTGGTCTTGAACTTCTGACCTCAGGCGATCCTCACGCGCCTTGGCCTCCCAGAGTGCTGGGATTACAGGCATAAGCCACAGCGCCCAGCCATTTTTTTTTTTCTTTTCTTTTTTTTAAGAGACAGGATCTTGCTCTGTCACCCAGACCAGAGGGCAGTGGCATGATTATAGCTCACTGCAGCTTCAAACTCCTGGGCTCAAGTGATCCTCTTGCCTGGAACTACAGGTACATGCCACTATCCCTGGATAATTTTAAAATTTGTTTTGGAGAGACAAGATCTGCCCAGTCTGGTCTCATACCCTTGGGCTCAACTGATCCTCCTGCCTCGGGCTCCCAAAGTGCTGGGATTATAGACATGAGCCACCATGCCCTGCCCTATTTTATTGTTAAAAACTACTGGACAGAGTGCCCTGAACTGAATTTGTGAAGCTCAAATGGTTCCAAATGGGCAGTTTGAGAAATTCCGA
This sequence comes from Cacajao melanocephalus, assembly GCA_963573385.1. Classification (NCBI taxonomy): domain Eukaryota; kingdom Metazoa; phylum Chordata; class Mammalia; order Primates; family Pitheciidae; genus Cacajao; species Cacajao melanocephalus. The sequence goes on from CAUYLG010078001.1 coordinate 67,080, forward strand.
GGTAGAAGATATGGACAAAGAGGAGGTGAGTCAATGGGATGAACTCTCCTGGGTGGATCCAGAGGGGAAGAGCTGGCTTCTTATGGGAGGAGAGATGCCATTCATTACATCAAGAAGGAAGGAGATGAGGTTTGGAGAAAACATAGGTAAATGGGTAGGTTTTGTGGCTGAAAGTTGATTGCTTTTGTTTTCTCCATGAAGGTCACCTGTTGAAAGGGCAGGGGACGGAAGGGAAAGGTTGGAGGACCTGCAGAGGGGAAGATTTGAACAGCCATTGTGGGAAGCATAAAGAGCTGGGAAACAGTTGCATTTCGTGGCAGTTTTCAGGCTCAGTGGAGGTAGGCAGCCATGAATTTAAAGTGGTAGGCACATATCTGGGATATTAGTGAAGCCTAAGCGAGAGAGTCCCTTCTTCTTTTTTGGTGGGGGACAGTTAAGGCCTGGCACAAAACAAGGGCACAGGGGTTATATGATAAGTGAATGAATGAGCAAATAGCTCAATGAACAAATTTATCAATTCAACCAATTTTTATTGAGCACCTACTATATGACAGGTTCTGTTTTAGGAGGGGAATACAGGAGTGCCAATGGCAAAATTCTTGCCCCTTTGGTAGCAACATAGGCAATGGAGCTTTTGGACTTCATAAGGCTTTTCTGAGGATTATTTTTGTTTTGTTTTTATTTTTAAAGGTAGCTAACCCAGTCTAATGGAAAATTTGGAAGGATGATTATCATCTTGCCACATCTCTCTGTGCTCCCTTCATCTTAGGCTTAGATGAAGATCTATTTCAGCCTAAGATGAAGGGAGCACCATTTTCATTTTCACCAGCTCAGAGAAGCAAAGCATCTTGTCCTGGGTCACACAGCATGTCTGCAGAGAAACTGGTAGGGGTTGGGACAGCAGTTTCCCACTTCCAGTGCTGAGCTATTCCTGCTCACCACACACCAGTGTCTCCAAAGATTCTGACTGTGGTAAGATAATGGGGTGGGAGCTATGGGTGCCTGGATTTTAGCTTTCTGGAGGGAAATCTTGACATGCTTTTATTTTCCTGTTTCTCTGGAGTGGAGCAAATAAAAGGCAGTCAGGGGGTCCGTCAGGCCCATGGGTACTGACTCTAGGCATGGCCCGTCAGTGGGAATATCTGATTTCAATAAAAGGTAAGGGTGCATGCAGGACCTAGCTGCCCGCTCTTAAACCACGGACACCAGAGAAGGTGTGGGGAGTGGGGAGTCAGCATTTGTCAACGTGTGTGTGAGCACAAGTGCATACACACAGACACATCGACAGTACAGATGCTTGTGCAAATGCAAAGGTACAAGTGCTTATTCAGATTCACAAGTATAGTCACATATACAGGCACACACACACACAAATACACTCATGTTCATGTTCATACCCAGGCACATGGGCACACATCCAAACAGACACACACATTGTAAACATGCACAGGTGTAGGTGCATGTCTTTGGCCATATTCAAATGCACATACATTAAGTGTATACTCACATGTGTATACATAAGCACACATACAACAAAGATCAATCTAAAAGTGCTTGAGAGGTGCACACCGTGTATGCACTCACGTTTCTGCAGCCTTATTTCTGTCTCAGTGCCTTTGCCCACGATCACGTGCACTTTTGCCTCAGTGTCTTTGCATAGGCTGTTCTGCTCCTGAAATGTCTTCCCCTGCTGCTCGCTCTTTCAGTCACAGTGTATCTAGCCCTTCCTTTGGGACCTTTGCCTGGAGCACCTACTCAGAACCCTCTACTTTCCCTTTCAACACTCAGCCTCTTGTTTTATTTGTCTGTTGGTTTCTCCCTAGATTGTCAGCCGTCTGTGGCTCCACATAAAAGGGACTTAATAAATATATATAGGACGGGCGCGGTGGCTCACGCCTGTAATCTCAGCACTTTGGGAGGCCGAGGTGGGCGGATCACAAGGTCAGGAGTTCCAGACCAACCTGGTTAACATGGTGAAACCCCATCTCTACTAAAAAAAAAAAAACAGGAAAGAAAAAGAAAAATCCCAGGCATGGTGGCAGGCACCTTTAGTCCCGGTTACTCGGGAGAATCCCTTGAACCCTGGAGGCGGAGGGTGCATTGAGCGGAGATTGCACCACTGCACTCCAGCCTGGGCGACAGAGAGACTCTGTCCGTCTCTCTCTCTCATTTTCTCTCTCTGTCTCTCCGTCTCTCTCTCTCTCTCTCTCTCTCTCTCTCTCTCTCTCTCTCTATATATATATATATAGGTTGAATGAGTGACTACCACGTATGGAGTACTTACTCTGTGCCAAGCTCTGAAGTAGGTGGGCACAGCTGTTTTCTTTCTGTTACTGTTCCCTAAATTTTATGGAGGAGGAAACGGAAGTATCGTGAGTGCCAGAGCTGGGATTTGAACCCGGGGTGAATTCTTTCTACTCCCAAGTGTTTTTCTGGTTTCCCTCTTGCCCTGGAGTTTACTGCAAGTAGACTTCAACCGCCTTTTCAGAGCAGCTTTGCTCTGTCCCCCACTGGGGCCCCTCCAGCTCAGGGCGGCTGGGGGCCTAGGGGCCTCGAGTCTCTGCTCGGCTGTGGCGTCAGGCCCATGCTGAGCTGGGCCTTCCCCGGAGGGGGCAGAAAGGGACTCCTGGGAACAAGTTTGAAGGGGATGCGGCCGGGTAGGGTTGTTCAGAGGACTCTGAAGGGGACCGTCACCGGGAGAAAGCTCTTTCCGAGCTGAGCGGAAGCGCAGCGGGCGTCCTGCGCTTGGCCGGTTCCGGCGCTCTCATCTGGCGGGAAAGCCAGCTCCTCCACGGGGTCCCCTGCGCGCCCGCGGTCCGCTGGCGACGCCCGCCCCGTGCCAGTCTGTCCTGGCCTCCACTCGGTCCCGGAGACAGGGCTGGCGGGTGGCACCTCCGGGCCCCGCAGGGCGCCCGCCCGGGAGTGGGGCGTGGAGAGGGCGGCGACAAGAGCGCGGGCGGGGACAGCGCGCGGGCCGCAGGGGCGGGTCGCGGTGGCGAAATGGCTTTTCCAGATTAGGGGCCCAGCCCGCGCTGTTGACACAGTCATAAGTTTTAATGAGAAATTTTGAGTATTTGTGTGGGAGACGCAGCCTCTGTGTGCACAGATGCTGCGGGCAGGCGGCGCGGGGGGCCGGCCCTCTCTGGGGCCGCCGCGGCCGCAGGCCCGGCACGGATTCCTTTCAGGCAGAGGGGAAACATTTAAACTCGCTCACCTTTGAACTGCCAGGGACGCTGTTTACCTTGGCTGCCCGAGTGGCAGTTTTACAGATATTAAATACCGACCCGAGGCTGAGCCGGGCTCCTTCGCTCCCCACCCCCGCCCCAGGGCTGCTCTGGGCACACCAAGGCCTGGGATGCCCGTTCCACCGGGGGTCATCTCAGCGGATGTCCCAGCCCCTCTTTGCAGATGACTTTCTGTAATCGGTGCTGGGGAGACGCCCTGGGGCTCTCTGTTCTCGTCCACTCCTCAGCCCATTCATCTCCTAATTCGATTTTCTGTGTCAGGGCGGACCGGTGTGGAGGCTGGGAGCTGTCTGGGCCCTGCTCACACATTTTTTTGGCGTCTCTGCATCTAGAAAGGGGATATCGTAAGCGAGGCACCTCCTAAGTAGGGGCTCCGGTGGCCCGGCTCTGTCTTTTCAAGGGACACAGGAAACCTCTCTCCCCAAAGATGTCGATGGGACAGAGGAGGGCTCTGCCTGAGCCGCAGGCTTCAGCGGGCAGGCAGAGGGCTCCCTGCAGAGGCACAAGCCATGTTGATTTTACGGAGCAGGCTGCTATGCACATTTCACTGCTGATTTATTGGTTTTTAACTAGATCCTTATGCTGGGCTAAAAAAGCCATCTTGCACTTTGCAAGGCTCTGCTGACTGCTGCCGAAAATGACACACGGGGGCTCCTCCTGCCCTCCCCTCCCTCCCACCTCACCCCACCCAAAGGGCCCCGGCAGAGGTGTGAGCAGGGAGTGCTGTTCTGAGGAGGAAGCCTCAGCCTGCAGCCTCCCTGCCCCCGACCACCTGTGGTGTGTGCTGGGGTGAGTGTGTTTGTGTGTGTAAGAATTTATGGACCTGGAGGGAGGGGCCGAGAAAGGGGCAGGGCCTCTATTGAGCCTGGGCACAGACTGCCCTCCTTTTCTCCCTCAGGCCCCACAGAGCACTTGTCATGTATTTTAATGAACTTTGGGGTCAGACAAACCTAGATTGACCCCCTGGTCACTATCCCACTGTGTAATTCAGGAAAGTTTGGTAACCTCTCTGATCCCTGAATAGTCATCTTTGGAATGGGCATAATTCTTACATATGATGTGGGGATCACATGAAATATTGTATTCTTGTCATATACTAACCCAGCCCAGCACACAGATGGGGCTTACTGATGAGATTTGCTCCCAAATTCTTCCTACCACCCTGGCTGGTCACTCCTGGTAAAGGAGAAATCCCCGAACACAGGAGGTGGCTGACTTCACACTGCCTCCTGGTTCTACATACAGTGCTTCATAATTCAAATAGAAAATTATATACTAATGTAGACCATAAATTAGTAAGTTATAGACACTTTTAACCCATTAGCTCATCAAATTCTTGCAAAAGTCCTATGAGAGAAGAGACAGGGTAAAAAGAAGTAGCAAAGTCATTTCACCCGGAGAGATAAGGGATGTTATCACAGGACTGTGATGGAAACCAGCCTGGACAATTTCTAGTCTAGATAACTCTTCTTGATGTCACAACTGCCTCTCATATTATTCAACATTGCTCCCTTTCTCAGGGAGGATGGTTTGGAGGAGGATCTTACGTAGAGGGATCTTAGGTGCACAATTCGTGTACATTCAGGCATGGGAGCAAAGTGGAGCAATTTTAGAAGACAGGGTTACCATGTGGACACCCACCTGTAGAAAAGCCTTCTTTGGCCAGCCCTGGAAGAGCAACTAGGTCTGATTGAGACCCCCAGAACTCGAGGAGCCCAAGGAGGATGCTGGCTGCATCTGCAGAATTCATCAGGCGGCTTGATGGGTCGCCGTTAAACAAAGATGGGATAAGGTTACATGTGTTTTCCGTGGGAGTCGGCTCCGATTTCAGCCTGATGATTTAGTCAGGTGTAAGCATGAAGTTTCCAATTTAGAGAAATAAATCTCCAGTGATTTTATTATCCCCTGTTTTACCCTGACACCCAACTTCACCCCGGCCCCCTGTCAAAGCCCTCATGATGTGTTTATATAGGGCACACTGTAATTGATTGGCGTGCAATAGAACATGACACAGAAAATGTGGCCTTCCCTACCAGGCCCAACTCTGGGAGCTTCCATATTTCATCATCCCCCGGGCTCAATCTAAGGCTCCCACTCCTGTGGCCACAAATTCTTGGGATTCTGGGTTGTCTGAGAACAGGAGCACAGGGCCAAAGGGTCCCATCAGGCCCCCCAGAGCGGCCTCACAGGATGTTCTGGCCTGGAGGTGGAGGGTGGAGTACATGGGGCAGAGGCATCTGTCATGGGTAGAGAGGCTGGTTAGGGTGGTTAGACTCATGACTTCAAAGGTCTTGTCTACTATGAGAGTAGTTCAACTATCCATGATGGCTCTAAGTTTGGTTCTAATTCAAAAGTTCTAAATTTCTGAGGTGGTCAGTTTAGAAAATCTGATATCAGGTATATACGGATCTGTAGCCCTAGATTTATGATTCTATGACAATGCCGTGTAACATATGTGATACAATGGTATACTATGGCAATACTTATAATAATATGAATACAGCTGGGCACGGTGGCTCACACCTGTAATCCCAGCACTTTGGGAGGCCAAGGTGGGTGAATCACGAGGTCAGGAGTTCAAGACCAGCCTGGGCAACATGGTGAAACCCTATCTCTACTAAAAACTACAAAAATTAGCCAGGCGTGGTGGCAGCCACCTGTAATCCCAGCTACTCAGGAGGCTAAGGCAGGAGAATCGCTTGAACCTGGGCGGCAGAGGTTGCAGTGAGCTGAGATTGCACCACTGCACTCCAGCCTGGGCAACAGAGTGAGATTCCATCTTAAAAAAATATATATGAATACAAATGTGGCTTTGAATACTGATATCAATGCTAAAATGAATACCAGTTCCAATATTATCATTTATTATGGGCGTTCAATGTGTTCAGCACTGCACTACACGTTACATAATTCTTTCATTTAATTCTGCCAACAACCCTATGAGGCATTGTCTCCATTTTGCACATGATACCCTTGAAGATCAAAGAGGGTAATAACTTGTTCAAGGCTACACAGTTAGTCGCTGCTTAAGAGTCTGAGATTTTTAAATTCTTGACTATAAAGCAGTGGAAAAAGTAGACAGATATGGGTGAAAAGCAGTCCCGACCTCATGGTTTGTGGTCAGAGTGTACCCAATGATTTCTCACAGTGTTATCCCAGTGTCATTGCCTCTGTCCTCAGCCCCAGGAGAGGTATCAAGGTAGAGCATCCCCAAGATTCTGGGTAGGGAATAAGGGCTTAGATGTCGCCAAACCCAGATGATGGTGGGTTAGCTTCTGATTCTTTTAGAATCCTACAGTTTCTGCGTCTGAAGGCAAAAGTCATATAATTCAACACCTTAACCAGGATCTGAATTCTTCCCTTCCCCAGTACCTGACTGGGGGCAGGGGCTGGTGGCTGTGTGGGGAGGTCGGCACTTTCTATTTCCATATCTCTAGTGACAGGGAGTTTCTACCATAATGAACTGAAACCTGCCTCCCTGTCACTCTGACTTAGTGATCCTAACTCTCTCCTGTAGGTCCACAGAGCAAATCTACTTCCTCTGTTCTGTGACTTTGGAGATTTAGACACAGTAAATCAAATTTATCTTCTCACTTATTCTGCTCTACTCTCACCCTTTCAACACCCCTCCCACCAATACTTTATCCATCTGTTCATCCTCCCACCCATCCATCAATCCCTTCATCCATCTATTCCTCTATCATCCACTAATCATATAACAATCCATCTCTCCATCACCCACCTAGTCATTCACTCACTAGCCACTCGTCAACCATCCATCCATCAATATATCCACTTTCCCTCCTTTTTTCTATCCATCCATCAATTCATCATCCATCCACCTAATAGTTCAGTCATCCATTGTTTATCCATTCATTCATCCATTTACTCACTCACCCACTTATTCACTTATTTATTAATTCATTGAGGTTCGACCTCTCAAATGGTACTTGTTAGGCACTCTGGGGAAGGATACAAAGGTGAATATGCCCTCAGCAAATTTGGGAGAGAGAAATAACCAGACTCACACCTACAGAGCTTATTTATTCCTAAATGTCAACAATCTAGAAACTTTCTCAGCATTTTGTAAGTCAGTGTTCAGTGAAAGATTTAGGCTCTAAGTGCAATCAGGATCCAGAGAAGAGGGGGCCAGTGTGACGTGGGCTGCTCAGGTCAGGCTTCCTGTCATTATAGTCCTCATGGAACCAGCTGATACCTCAAGACACAATCCTGCCTGGATCAGCATTGAGGTTTTGCACTGTGCTTAGTCTTGATTCCATTCATTCATTTGTTTAACAAGCAGTTGTTGAGCACTATTACCTGTCAAATTCTTGGGTGATAAATAACAGACAGATCCTTGTCCTTGCTGATCTTATCATCTAGTATGGGAAATGAATGTTAACAAATGCCTAATGTAATTTCAGACACTGATAAATGCTATTAAAAAAAAAAGAGCAGGAGAAGACAGCAGGAAGGAAGATGATCTTTTAGACAAGAAGATCAGGAAGGTTTTTCTGAGGAGGTGACATCTGGGAAAGGATAAGAATTCCTGGGAATTGCTAGAATTCCTAGGATTGGGAACTCCGGAGAGTTTCCGCTGGAGAAAAGGAAGGAGATGAACAAGGGGACGGAGATGGTGGGAGGCTTGGGTCCTTAATTGGAGAGAGAGGGATGATACATCAGGAAGCAGGAGCTAAAGTTTTCCTTGGAAAAACTCTGCTCAAGAAGTCAACTCTTTATGGTCTATAAAGGCCATTCACTTAGTTTATCTCACCTGTTAGGACATTTTCCTCATTTATGATGAAGAATGGAAAAGAGGCAGGATGTAATTTAACTGAGGTCCAAGAGTGGATCAGGGGATCAGGACTCACATCTGGACCAGGGTAGACTCTAGCTCCTAGTGCATACCTGTCCACCAAAGCTCCAGGTCTTGGGTAGGCTATGTGTGGTAGGTTTCCCCACCATGTCAGTCCTTTTCTGGAGGCGAAGGTGTATTGGGGTCTAGTTCTCGGAGACTCCTGATTTCTCTTTTTAACTTGTCATTCCCAGGGAGTAAAAAGTGAGCCTCAGAAACCTCAAAAAACCCGGATAGTGTAGAGCTCAGGAGAGGCAGAGGGCCAAGACAAAATGAATGCCTTGCCTTTGGGGACAGAGGAGACAGATTTTATTCACTCAACCTAAAAACAAGACCTGAATGGAAATAGTCGTAGGCTGAGAGTCCAGACACCTGGCCTCCAGCCCTGGTCTCTGGATTGCTGTGTGCCATCATTTGGATATGGTTTGTCCTTTCCAAAACTCATGTTGAAATTTGATCCCAGATGTGGTGGTGGTGGGAGATGACTCCTAGGGAGGGAGGTGTTTGGGTCATGGGGGTGAATCTCTCATGAATGGGTTGGTGCTGTTCTCCCGATAGTGAGACCTAGGTTCTCTGCTCAGGGCCTCTGCAGGCTGAAATCCTGGTGTTGGCTGGGGCTGGAATCTCGTCTGAGGCTCCTGGTCCCCTTCAAGCTTGTTTAGGTTGCTGGCAGGATTCCATTCTTTGTGGCTATAGGACTGAACCCCTCATTTTATTGCTGTCTGTTAACTGGGCAATTTCTCTCAGCTCCTAGAAGCTGCCCGAAGGTCCTAGTCGAATGGTTTTCTCTCAACGTGGTACTTACTTCTTCAAAGCCAGCAAAAGAATTTTTCTCCAGTCTATTATAATGGAGTCTTACATGGTCTAATGTAATCTATGCCATCACTGTATCATATAATATAACCTAATCAAATGAGTGTCTTTTCCGTCATATTTTGGATTTTGTACATGTTTTCAGGTGTGTACACTGGGGGTGGGATTCTTGGGGGCCAGCTGGGAATTCTGCTTATCACAAAGGCCCAAACTTCAAGACACAGAAACTTTACTTTTTGCCTTTTTGAGAGTCCTGAGGTATGATATAAGAAGTCCTGCTACCCTGATAGAGAAACAATATGGAGAGGCTAGGGGATGGATGGAGAGAAAGACTTGGGGAGGGTGAGACCTAGATGCCCTAGTATCCCAGCTGAATCTAGCCTTCCAGCCATCCCTAGCAAGGTGCCAGACATATGAGTGAGTCATCTTGGGTATTCCAGCACAATTGAGCCCCCTGAAGACTGCAGCCTCAGCTTACATGTAGGGCAAAAGAACCACCTAGCTGAGCCCAGTCAGCCCATTGAGAGAGTACACTAAATTGTGCAAGAGCTTTTCACTGACTGCATCTGCCAAATGTTTTTTGTTCTAGGAGGAAACATGGTTCTGCCCATTGTATTTCTCAGTGATGGGAAACCTGTCTCCTGGATGGACGTTTCCAAAGCAGGGTCTCCATTGTGCCATTGAAAGTCTATCTGGTCCCAAGATCGGTCCTTTCCTAATGATCTTGAGAGGTGGCATGGATGAATGGCAGAAAAATTCTAGACAGGGAGGCCAGGGACCTGGACTGTAGCACAAACTCTGCTGTTACCCTGCTGAGCTTAGAACTATGGCTATCATGTCTATGGTGCTTTCCATGTGCCAGGCAGTGTTGAAAGTGCTCTACACGTATTTGCTCATTCAAACCACACAATAATTGTAGGAAGTAGGTACAATTATTACCCAATTTTACAGATGAGAAAATAGAAGTACAGAGATATGAAATCACTTACCTAAAATCCCATAGCTAGGAAGCCGTGGAATCCATCTCTTTCCTGGACACAATGGTCTGATCCTGAGATTTTAGAATTTCATGGTTCTAGGAGTCTAAGATATAACAATTTTTTAAGGTTCTGGCAGCCTAAGATTCCATCAGTTTGAAGATCCTTGAATCCAAGATCACAGGCTTCTAGAATTCTCAGATTCCAGTTTGAAAAAGCAAATTCCTGCCATCTGCAGGGGTGGGGGTCGGGACATGATGGGGAATGACTCAGCTTGAGCCCTCAGCCTTGCTCAGCCATCTGCTCCAGGAGTTAAAGATGTTGCCTACCCCTTTAGGCATTTACTTCATTTCTCTGAAACCCAAAACCTCTCTTGGAACTGGGAGCCCTGGGTGGTATGAGAGCAGGAGGGAGACCTCCTTGCCCGATAGGCCTGCAGCATCCGCAGAGAGGGGCCAGAATAAGCAGTGAAACCGGGACTTGGAGTTCCCTGAGAATGATAACATTCTCTGCATCCCGCAGACCCCAAACAAACCCACGTTTTCCACAGGCTCTGTGGAGGCCTGAGGAGAAAAGGGAAGGACGGTGGGAAATGGCTGATGTTTCCATAGGACCCACCACCCTGGGTGTTGTGTTTCTGTTGGAGAGGGGGCCACCTGGCTGGGGGCCCTAGAATAGCTGTACACTCCGGGACCACAGGGAGGCCATCCAAGGCCCGGAGGCAGGACTGGCTGGCCATGTTGTATAGGCAAAGATAAGGAGCCAGGTCAGGGTTGACATGTGGAAATGTTTAGGAGCCTGGGAGATTGGGCACTGTGGAATGACACATTCTGGAGGGACTAGGGGTCCAGGGGTTACTGACTCCAGTGGCCTCATTCTAAAGATGGTGAAACTGAGGGGAAGAGAGTTGCTGCCATGATACGTTTAACATGGGGCTCAATAACGTCTCTGGAATTGACCTCAATACAGTCAAACCCCTGTGCTTCAGCTACACCGACTAGTGACCTTAACCCAAACTCTGGGCCTTTGCTTATGTTGTGTATGCTACCTGGAATGCCCTTCCACCCTCTTCTTTGCCTGTAGAAATACTTCTCTTAGAAGGTACAGCCCCAGTGCTACCTCCTCCAGGAAGCCTTCCTTCATCCCTTCCCCATTTCTGATGTCCTCTCGCCCCTTCTAGGAGCACTGAGTGCGTTTCATCTGCCCCTTCTTTTTGCTCTATTTCATGTTCTCCTTCAGGGTAATTGATATGGCTTGGCTCTGTGTCTCTACCCAAATCTCACCTTGAATTGTAATAATCCCCACGTGTCAAGTGGGGGACCAGGTGGAGATAATTGAATTATGCAGGTGGTTTCCTACATGCTGTTCTTGTGATAGTGAGTGAATTCTCATGAGATCTGATTGTTTTGTAAGGGGCTTCCCCCTTTGCTCAGCACTCATTCTTTCTCCTGCCGCTCTATGGAGAGAGCTGCCTTCCACCATGATTGTAGGTTACCTGAGGCCTCTCCAGCCATGTGGAATTGTGAATTAATTAAACCTCTTTTTTTCTTTCTTTCTTTCTTTTTTTTTTTTTTTGAGACAGTCTCACTCTTGTCGCCCAGGCTGGAGTGCAGTGGTGAGATCTTGGTTCACTGCAACCTCTACTCTTGGTTTCAAGCAATTCTTCCACCTCAGCCTCCTGAGTAGCTGGGACTACAGGGGCCCTCCACCATGACCAGCTAATTTTTGTACTTTTGTAGAGATGGGGTTTCACCATGTTGGCCAGGGTCTCAAACTCCTTGACCTCAAGTGATCCTCCCGTCTCAGCCTCCCAAAGTGTTGGGATTACAGGTGTGAGCCACTATGCCTAGCGGCCTTTTGATTTTTCATCTACACATCAACCTTTTAATGGCAGGGCTGCTGTTTTCCTCATTGAGCTGTCCCAGGGTCTGGCTCAAAAAATGCTCAGTGAGAGCTGGATTAATGATGGCCTCTGAGGTTGTGTAAGGTGCAATATTTTGAAGGGTCCAGGTAGTGAGTGTCCAGGGTGTTTCTGGTCCCTGCTCTCTCTGAAGACTGCTTCCTAAAGGATGGGAGCTGAGCTAGTCCCTGGAAGATGGGGTGAGAGGCTTGTTCAGCTGGAGTGGAGCATCAGAATCCTGAAGACTAGGAGCCATAAGCCACATGAGCCACAGCTGGAAAGGCACGAGAGGCAAGGGCAATCCACAGTGCAATCTTGGTGGCAGAGTGAGGGAGATTCCCAGGGTAGCTCTGTAAGGAACTTCACTAGACCTCTTTTCGGCCTCTCCCAGGGCTCTTGCTTCTGCTTTCAGTGACAAAGAGCTTATCACCTGACTAGAGGGTAATCCTGTGGAGTTTTCTGGAAGAATTCCTTGGAAAGGCATCTGGAGATGACAGGGGTAGGCATGGGCTGTGGGGTCAGGGAAACCATTCTGGATGTGGAAGGGGGCATTTAGCTCCTCAGTGCTGACTGGCTGGGCACCATGTGTGATAAACACAGTGCTGGGCACAGAGTCACAGATTACCTTGTCTTCTGACCAATAGTGGGAGTCCTGGGTTACAGTTCTGAAGCCCACTTAAATGTGTAGCATGTACACATAAAAGCCTAAGCTTTGGGATGAGACAGGCAGGGCTCAAACCCCAGCCTCACCACCTACCACCAGGTTCCTTTACACAAATAATTCCCTCCAAACTTAGTTTTCTCATGTGTGAATGGGGATAAAGACCCCTATTTTTTGGGGGTGTGGAATATGTGGGCCATTGGAATGTTTGGAAAATTATGGCCATCCCCACAGTGGTATCTCACCCTCATCTCATCCTTACTCATCTCATCTCTCCAGCTGAGGATCTCACGTTCTCTTATGGTTCCAACCACAGTCCATGAACCAACATCCACAAACCTCGATCTGTTTCTAGATCTTTCTGGAGTTGTAGACTGGCTGTCTGGCTGCCTCCTGGTCAGTCTCCTGGATTTGGGACCAGAAACCTGGGTCAGCTCCCATAGTTGCTTGATTCTTTGATTACAAGATTTGCAGGCCCATGCTTTCCTCTCTAGCCTTATCTGTCAACAGCCTCTCTCCCTTTTGCTCCCTCCCATCTTGCTCTAGCAACACAGAGCATTTCTCAGTCCCTTCAGTGTTGCTCCACTGGCTCTGCTGCCTCTTATCCTCTGCTTACACCCATGTCCTGCTTGGAACACTCTCCCCTCACTCTCTACGCAGCTACCTCTTACCTCTCCTTTTGGTTTAGATGTCACCTCCTGAGACTCAGATTGCCATGGTCTAAATGTGTGCATCCTTCCCACCCTCAAATTCGTCCAACCTCCAAGGTGATGGTATTAAGAGGTGGGGCCTTTGGGAGGTAACTAGGCCATGAGGACTCTGCCCTCATGAATGAGATTAGTGCCCTCATAAAGGAGGGTCCAGGGAACTTGTTCACACCTTCTGCCATGTGAGGATGCAACAACAAGGCACCATCTTTGAAGCAGAGAGCTAGCATTCACCAGATACTGCATCTGCCAGTGCCTTGATCTTGGACTTCGCAGCCTCCAGAACCATAAGAAATACATTTCTGTTGTTTATACATTACCCAATCTAAGGCATTTGTTATAGCAGCCTGTGCAGGCTAAGACACAGGTGGTCTGGGTGCTAGGGCTGCAGGGTGGGTGTTGGGTGAGTGACTTTAAAGGGTCTAGGGAGAAGAGACATCCACAAGTATCGTAGCGGTGGTGGGGCAGCTATGTATTCATTCATTTGTTCACTCATTTACTCAGAAAGCACTCATGGAGCTCATACTTGGGCACTGTGGTACTGGAACACTGAAGGGAGATGTAAGCACATGCTTAAGAGTAGTGATTTAGCTGCTCACCTGGCCAAAGTATGAGTCCTGATCCTGCCACTTTCCAGCTGTGTAACCCTGAAAACCTATCTAACCTCTCTGAGCTTTAGATTCCACAAGGTAAAATGGGGGGAAACATGGGTCTTTTCTTTGAGGATTGCTGTGAAGATGAATAGGGATAATCTACATTATATAGTTAGCCAAGCGTGGCCTGAAGCCACTCAGTGCTTAGCGATTTCTATTGTGAAACCTCAGCTTAAGAGCCACAAGGCATTATTATCATTATTACCAATAACACTCAGTGCCTGTATCCATGAGTCCCTGGATCTGGTGGCAGAAACTGGCCTATAAATAGGAAATGATAATAAGGGCATGGGGGTAGCCAGAGAGGGCTATATAAGAGTAGAGTCATGGCTGGGCTCGGTGGCTCATGCCTGTAATGCCAGCACTTTAGGAGGCCACGGTGGGCAGCAGGAGTTCGAGACCAGCCTGGCCAACATGGTGAAACCCCGTCTCTAATAAAAATACAAAAATTAGCTGGGCATAATGGTGCACACCTGTAATCCCAGCTACTTAGAAGGCTGAGGCAGGAGAATCACTTGATCTTGGGAGGCGGAGGTTGCAGTGAGCCAAGATCGCCTCACTGTACTCCAGCCTGGGTGATAGAGCGAGACTCTGTCTAAAAACCACAAACAAACCAAAAACTAATCTCTAGTGTGTTAGAAGTCAGAAGACTGTTTGCCTCTGGAAGGTGGAATTGATTGGGGAAGGTTTTGAGACTCTGTCTCAAAAAAAAAAAAAAAAAAAAAGAGTAGAGTCATGACCTGGACCCAGGTTTCTGACTACAGCATTGTGCTACTCAGAGTTGTGATTTCAAAGTGTGTTTTACTGGACTGTGAGCCCCCTGAAGGCTGGAGCCTTATCTGATCCAACTCAGTGGGCCAAGGAAAGGATGAAGCACCCAAGAATGTCTGATGGATGACTGAATACATGAAGCTATGAATGAGTGATGGTGTGGGCAGGGAGGGAGGGTGGATGAAGGCATGATGGATCAGGAGGAGAAATAGCCTTGACTCTGCCCAAGGCAGTTAATCCTTTTAAAACTAAGTTTCTTTAGCTATAGAATGGGCATCAGCCATACAGACCACAGAGTGGCTTTGAGGATTTAATGAGAGCAAAGCCCTGGGCACTGGCCAATGAGTGCAGCTCTTGGGCAGCACAGCAGGATGAGTACCCAGAATGGGGCTGGGGCTGCTTATGGCCATGGACTGCTGGCTGAAGGGCACACTGTCCTCTGAGAGGAGATCAGCGTTGGAGTGACACAGACTGTCTGTCCAGCTGTGCAGGGAGCCACATGAGCAAACAGAGCCATCCACTGGTGAACAAGGGCATCCCTGGCTGGCCTGTCTGTCACTCATGATAAGCCAGGACTTATCTCTTCAGGTCAGCGTGGGCCTTTTGGGGAAGAGCTGTCACTGTCCTTGCCGCTGAAGAGGGCCCTGTCTCCAGAAAGAGCTGTACTTGCTGAGGAGCTATCGCTGACTCAGGAGGCATCTTCAACCCAGCTCCAACTGCATGGCCCAGGATCTGAAGCCGGCATCAATTGACCTGAGAGTTGTTCATGTAGCAAGAAGTTTGCTGGCACCTGGGAAGTCAATAATAATAACAGTCCCTTCCACAGGCCCAGCCCCCTACAGTTTGCAAATTCTCTTCCTCCTCTCCTCTCACTTAACAAATTTCCTTCTGTGGGTTTCTTACAAGCCTTGGAAGATAAAATAGTATTTTAACAATCGTTTATCAGAAAATAAAACTGAGGCCCAGGGAGGAGGAGTCCTTTGTCCAGGTCTCTATGCAAGTCCAGGGCAGAGCTGGGACCAAGACGTCCATGTCCTGATTCCCAGCCATGTCTCTGTTCTCTGTAGCCCTGAGAGGGGCCTTCTTGGCCAAGCACACATGACCACCTCCAGTTTCCTGGAGAGCCACAAAGCATCAGGTGTACTGGACTCAGGGGCCTTTAGGTGAATCCTCCACACTTTGCTTGGTCATCTTCCATTTTTGAGGGTTTTCTCTGCCCCTTACCTCAACAGACTCAGGAAGGGGCTTGAAGGTGAGGTCTTGTGTACAGGAGAGCCAGGCTAAGTGGGGGCTTCTATGCTTACTACTCACAGGGTATAAATAATCAATGGAATTGGGGGCTGAGGGATGCCGGGATTCCTGTTTCACAGAGGCCATGAAGGCACCAAGGAGGGTGGTGATTGGGAATCTGGAGTGAAGGCAGGAGAAAGGCCCTGCCCCACCCTCATCTAGGAGGCATCATAAAGTCCCAGCTAAGGGCACTCTGGAGCCAAGCACATGAGGTTCCAGTCCCTACTCCTCCACTTCTCAGGGAGCAAGTTACAATCTTTATGCCTTAGCTTGCTCAGTCTTAAAGTGGCACAGTCATACTAGTATAGGGCTCATTGGGTCGTCAAGAGGATTGAATGAAGTGATCTGTGTACAGTTCCTGGAACAATGCCTTAAACACACAGGAAACATTTGACATGACCTTGATTTGCTCTCCCTTGGCCAGAAGGGAGGAAGATAGATCTTTTGCAGTTGGATCTGTTCTCTCCTTTGGGAAGTCCACAGCTCAGGGATTATCTGGGAGGGTGAGGGTGACCACGCCCATCTCCCCCCTTGCCA
Source organism: Cacajao melanocephalus (assembly GCA_963573385.1). NCBI lineage: Eukaryota > Metazoa > Chordata > Mammalia > Primates > Pitheciidae > Cacajao > Cacajao melanocephalus. The sequence goes on from CAUYLG010078001.1 coordinate 83,489, forward strand.
GAGTGGAAGAGGGAAGGGGCGGGGCTGTGAGATCTGTGGTGTGGTGCTCGCAGCCCCCCACCCAGCGTGTTCTCGGTGATAAATCACGAACATATTTTTAGTGATTATTTAAAGCTCTTGGCTGCATGCCCATTCTGGAAGGGCCATCTCAGCCCTTGTCAGGCCATGGCAGATCGAAGGGGAGCTTGCGCATCACTTATTGAGGGTGGCTTCTTTTATTCCATTATTTTTATAATAGACTCACTGACCAAATATTGTTCTTGGCCCAGCCTGGCCCCGTTGCTTGTGTTCAGAGGTAACAGGCTGCCCCAGCCAGGGAACTGAAAGTTTCCCATCAAGAGGGAGGCAGACAAGGGCTTGGCAATTCCTCATCCACCAGAGTATTACTTGCAGGGTGAGGAGGGAGTGAGCGGTTAGGAGCCTTGTTTAGTGAACTGTAGGCCTGGGCCTGAGCCCCCTCCGCTCAGTTCTGCTGGGTGAGAAATGAGGCAGAGGGGAGAGGGCAGGGGGTTGTGTGTGCTTCCAGGTTCTGTTTTCATTCACTGGCAAACATTTACATTGAGCACACATGCTCAGCATGGTCCCCACCACACACTGCCAAAGAGGACCATTTAGGAAAATGATCATCAAACTGTGCATGGAACTCTAGGGTTCAGAACTTATACCACTGGGAATCAGGATGGCGCATTTTATTTTGCTTTGACTTTGAGCTTCTCTTACTAAGGTTTCATTTGAAGAATGGATTCTTCTGGTTAAAAGTTTGGATATCACTGTAAATTCCTATCTTGCACAAAAGGGAAACTGAGGCCCAGAGAGGGGACAGAGTTGCCCAAGGTCACACAGACATTTGCAGAATAAGGATCCATCTCCTGGCCCCCAGTTGTGTGAGGAGCTGGAACTGGCATGTGAAATACTCAGAGAACAAGAAACATTGGTCTGGAACCAAGCTTACAGACCAGGTTATGAATATCCTCACGTGTGACCATCCTGTCCAGGGGTGTGTGTGGGAGCCCAGAATTATGCACCCTCCCAGGTATGTTAGTCTGCTTGGCCCTTATAACAAAATACCATAGACTGTGTGGCTTCAACAACAAAAATTAATTTTCTCACACTTCTGGAGGCTGGAAGTCCAGAACCAAAGTGCCAGCTTCCAGCATAGTTGAGTTCTGGTGAGGGCTCTCTTGGCTTGCAGACAGCTGCCTTCTTGCTGTATGAGAGAGAGAGAGACAGAGGCGAGAGAAGGGAGCTATTGTTTTCCTTTTATAAGGGTATCAATTCCATCATGAAGGCTCTACCCTCATGACCTAATCTAACCCTAATAACTTCTCAAAGGCCCCACCTCCAAATATCCTCACATTGGAGATTGGGGTTTCAACATACGAACTTTGAGGAGGACACAAACATTCAGTCCATAGCATAGGAATCTTCATTCTATTCAGCTCAGTTTCAATGGTCTCCATTGCATTCAGTGAGCATATAACCTGTGGGAGTCCAGCTGCCCTGACCTTGAGGTCAGTGTCCTGAAACTCCCATGGTCCAAGATTCACAGAGTTTGGACGTGCTGGGGAAAACAGTGCTGGGGGAAAATATCTCTCAGGCAGGATGCCAGGAGGAAACAGATGGCATGCTAAGGTTGGCTAATGTAGGTGAGTTTTTTTAATGCTGGTAAAATATATATAACATAAAATTTACCCTTTTAACCACTTTTAAGTGTATAGTTCAGTGGCATTAGGTATATTCACACTGTTGTGCAACCATCACCATCATCCATCTTCAGAACAGTTTCATCTTCCCCAACTGAAACTCTGTGCCCTTTAAACACTAACTCCCCATTCTCTCTTCACCTCCCCCGGTACCCATTGTGCTACTGTGTATCTCTGTGAACTTGCCTATCCTAGGTACGGAGGTGAGTTTCTAAAAGGGACTAATTACAAAAGCGTACGCAGGGTTTGGGAAAAGCAACAAGGGATGGGGCAGTGTTCTGGGGCTGGTGACGTCAGGAAGCTATTACCACCTCTAGGTACTGAAGACTGGAGAGACCGCTCTACGGCAGGTGCTGGCTACCAGGGGCTGTGGCTTTCCAATTAGAGGGATGTGCCAACTCCTGGTGTGCCAGTAGACGGGAAGCGGGTGGGTAAATACCCCAACCTTGCCCCTCTCTCCCTCTGACTCTGTGGGTCTCCACTGTCCTATTGGTGAGGTCCTTACGTGCCAGCCTTGGAGGCACGAAACAGAGCAAGAAGGGTGGAAGGTGGATGTGAAGGGGCAGTGGAAGACAGTGAGCTCAGAAGCAAGCTCAGGAAGGCCTCAGAGCTGTTTAACTACATGAAAATGAACCACAAAGGCACCACACTAAATTAAAAGGCTCCTGTGGTGGTTTGTATATTGTGCATGAATGACAATGGGAAGGTGTCATCAATTTCCATTTCCTGTCCCTTGCTCCCTAGCAACTTCCCACACTCAATGACTGGCTTGCAAATTTGTTTTGCTTTGTGGCAGATGATACACATGCTGAGAGGTGCGTCCCTGCCCCCCAGTGTTGAATTCTCTATCTGAATGGCTCATGCCTCTGAATTCACATCTTGGAGTTGCCAACTTCTGTTGCCGAAGGAACAAGACTGTGAGTGGCCTTTATCTAGCCTTCAGAGCAGAGTTGAGTTGTTGTTGTTTTTCAGATGGAGTTTAGCTATGTCACCCAGGCTGGAGTGCCGTGACACAATAATGGCTCACTGCAGCCTCCACCTCCAGGGCTCAAGTAATGATCCTATCTCAGCCTCCCAAGTAGCTGGGACGACAGGCACTCACCACTATGCCTGGCTAATTTTCAAATTTTTGTACAAATGGGGTTTCACTATGCTGCCCAGGCTGGTGTTGAATTCCTGGCTCAAGTAATCCTCCAGTCTTGGCCTCATGAAATGCTGAGATTGTAGGCGTGAGTCACCATGCCTGGTGGGAGGTATTTCTTAACCCCCTTCAACTAGTGCCCAGGCTGTGGCTTCTTAGCTCTGCCCATGTGACTTCCTGCTAAAACCTTTCCATCACCTCTCACTAGTGCATATCTGCAATCATTCTCTCTCTCTCCTTTCCCTTATCCTTGGATATTCTAAGACTGACACATCCGGTCTGCGTGTTTGGGTTGGGGTGCTCAGGTGCGAAGCAGGTAGTACTAAGGGATCCTTGTGTCTACGGTTCTTAGCTTCTGCCTGTGTCATAAAAATTGTGGTGTGCTGATTACTTTCAGGGAACTGTGCATGCATTGATAAACTGATTTACTTACCACAGCAAACCTATTGTGGCATTATTGCTGTTTTGTGGAGAAGGACTATGAGGCGTAGAGAGGTCAAATGACTTATCAAAAGTTGCACAGCTGTCTGTCACAGAGCAAGGGTTTGGACTGAGGTAGATCTGTCTCCAAAACTCTTTCCAGCTAACTCAGGAGGTGGTGAGTTCTTGGTCCCTGAGAGTATGTAAGCAGAGGTTGGAAGGCCACTTGTCATGAAGAGAGTACACTCCAGGAGAGGGTTCCTTCCTGTTCTGAGATGCTAAGATTCCAGGACACTTGCTTCTGATTCAGATATCCTATTATTGACACGCGTCTCTTGGGAAGTGTAGGTTGGGGTAAATGCCTCAGTAGGGTCTGGTTATATGAGCAGGCAGAAGTCCTGGGGAGAAGGGGCAGGAAGGTGCTGCTCTAGTGAGAAGTAATTAGGTACTTCTCACTTAGGGAGAGTTCACCTCTCCCCTTTCTGTTCTTGTTGGTTCTTCCTTGTTGCCCTGGGTTGTTCTCTGAGTCTCAGATGGCAATATTTAAAAATACATTCTGTTCTGAACAGAAATGTCATCATGGTTGCAATGTGCTCTTTGTATATTGCAAAGAAACAAGCCCAGGGCTGAGAACAGGAGTGCTAGGTTTAACCTTGTTGCTGCTACTACAGGTTTGTGGTGACTTTGGGGAAATGTCCTCATCTGTTTAATAAGGGGTTAAGGAAGCTTACTGCTGAGGACCTTTCAGGTCTTGACGTTCAGTTCCTTGAAGCAGGCTTGCACCATGCTTTGCAATGTGTGTTGAGTCATGGCTGTACTCCATAGTAAGGGCAGGGTGTGGTGGGTGTTAACTGTTTTCTCCTGCTCTTGCCAGCCCGGACTCCTTTGGTCTCATGTGCCTCTCTTCTAAAGACTCATCTTTCCTAGGAGGTGGTTCCAGAGAAGGAAGAGGGCTGGGCAGAGTGGAGGTGGGAGCTCTCTGGGGAGCAGCCATAGTGAGGAGGAGACTGGCCCATTCTGAGCTTTCTTGGGCTGAGTGGCAGCCAGAGTCAAGCCCTCTGCAGACTCTGCAGAGTGTTTCAGCTTTTACAGTGATGATCCACCCTGCTGGTGACTGGTGGGGGACTCTTTTAGACCAGTGGTAAACAAGTCTAAATTGAGGGGTAAACAAGAAGGTGATGGTGGGGCATATGGTATTTGCATCAGTTATCTATTTCTCCTTAACTAGCCACTCTGAAACTTATGACAACACCATTTATAAAGCTGTGGGTTGGCAACTAGGGCTGGGCTTAGCCAGTTGGTTCTTCTGCTAGTCTCAGTTGGGCTTATGATGCATTGTGGCAGCCAGCCTCCAAGATCATCCTTTATGATTTCTGTCTCCTGGTTTTCATATCCTTGGGTGGTTCTCTCCCACACTGTAGCATGGTTGCACTCTGATCACTAGCAAGTAGTGGAAATGATGGTATGTCACTTCTGAGATTAGGTTATAAAAGACTACACCTTCTGTGTGGGGCACTCTCATTCACGCTTGCTTGTTCTCTCTGATCAATTACTCTGGAGGAAGCTAGCTGCAAGATTGTGTGCAGTTCTGTGGAGAGGCCCACATGGTGAGGAACTAAAGCTCTTGGCCAATAGCTAGGGGGAACTCAGGCCTGCTAATAATCAGGTAACTAAGCTTGAAAGCAGATTCATAAGCCCCAGTTTAGCCTTGAGATGGCCAAATTATCTGCAGCCTTGAGATGTCTTCAGTCAGATCATTCAGCTAAACTTCTCCCAGATTTCTGACCCTCAGAAACTGTGAGGGAAGAAATATGGTTTTAAGCTGCCTTGGAGGTAATTTGTTATGCAGCTATAAATAACTAAGACACTCATGCATCTGATTAGATGGCAGTGATAGCCATATCCACATATCTGGCAGTTGGCTGGCTGACAGCTGGGGTGACAAGGGTACAAGGGCCACACATCTCTCATCATCCAGCAGGCCAGCCTGGGATTCTTCACATAGTGATAGTCACAGTCTTCCAAAGGCAGCAAGAGTAGGTAAACCTCAATGTGTAAGGACTTAATTTTTTGAAAAAAATTTCAGTAGTTTGGGAGTACAAGTAGTTTTTGGATACATGGATAAGTTCTTCAGTGGTCATTTCTGAGATTTTAGTGCACCCATCACCTGAGTCATGTACACTGAACCCAATATGTACTCTTTTATCCCTCCCCCAACACCCTGCAACCCGAGTCCCCAAAGTCCATTGTATCATTCTTATGCCATTGCGTCCTCATAGCTTAACTCCCACTTATAAGTGAGAACATTAGATGTGTCAGCACTTTTAAAGCCTTTGCTTGCATTACATTTGCTAACGATCCATTGGCCAAAGCATGTCACATGGCCAACCTAGATTCAAAGGGTGAGAAAATAGACTCCATCTCTGATGGAAGAGGAAGAATTTGTAATCACTTCTGCAATTGTAGAACATGAAGCTGATGTAACTTCTCTCATTACTCTAAACACTCCTTCCTTCTCTACTGTTTCACTCTTAAACAATCTTCCTTTTGTTGGACTCTGTGTCTAAATCAACAAATATTTATTGAGCAATTGTCATATGGCAGGCATTTTCACAGTCATGGCCTTAATCAATACCTAAAAACAGCCCTTGCAAGGTAAATCCACTTCATGTGTGAGGAATGGAGGCTCAGAAAGACAAGGTGATGTCCTAAAGTTATAAAGCCAGTCACTGGCAGAACCAGGATTCTAACCCAGCTCTAGGGACTCCAAGAGTGGTGTTAGTTATATTTTCCCTGTCAAGATGCCCAGAACTCTCCATTTAATTTTTCTTTTTTCAGACACACAGGTAGAATATGGTCCTTGGCTAGTTTCTCCCCAACAGTCACTGGTTGGGGTTAAAGGGGATCAGTCTGGGGCAGGAAGATTGGGCAGAATGAGCAGACTCTAGGGGGCGACAAAGGCCAAGGTGACTCCTCATTGCAGCCCCATGCTCCTCTGCCTCCTTCCTTGCCTAGGTCTGTCCTCAGAAGAGAGAAAGATGCTGCCCCTCAGGAGACAAAACCTTCATCTTCAAGCTCTAAGAAACAAGGGGAAGGAGGGAGGGATGGAGAGAGAAGAGGAGGAGGAGAGGAAGAGGAGAGAAGAAGAATAGACAGGCATAAGAAGGCAAAAATAGAGGGAAAGCAAGAAGACATAGAAAATTAGAGACAAAATCATAAAACAGAGAGGGGGGAGATAAAGAGAAAAAAGAGAAAGGAAACAGGAAAATGAGCCCTAAAGACAGGGATATGGAGACAGAGACAGGAAGACAGAGATGCCTGGAGAGATAAGGGAAACAGAGAATGGATGAAGAAAGAGAGAAAGGAAGTCAGCCCTGTGTGGTAAGATGATGGTGTGTGGAGGAGAGGGGTATGGCGGGTGTTAGTCACACTGTGTGACCTTGGCTAGGTCAGGTCATCTCTCCAAGTCCCATTTCCTCATCAATAAAAAGGAGCTGTCTTCAGGCACTGTTGCGAGGATGACATGAGAAAATACATGCAAGCAGTCTGGAAATAGTAAAGTACTATACAGGCGTTGATTAGTATTATTGGCAGTATTATCATTATGGTTATTATTATTATGTCACGGTTGGGAGAACTTTATGCTAGGATGAGTGTCAGAATCCAGGGGCTAATGAGATATTGAACACCTCTTCTCTAAAGAGCAGCTTAGCATCAACTGAAATTGGAGTTTCTTGATACTGAGGCACTACAACTTATAAGATGCCCTATTGATTTAATTACAGTTTGGAGTGGGAAGAACTGCACATTAAAAATACGTACTTAAAAACGTAACTGATAACACACAGTTGTTTCTACAATTGGTCACTTTTTTTTCAGGATCACAATCAGTGTTTGGGGGTATAATGGAGCATCTTTATTCTGTTGAATTCCTTTAGATCATCAGCAATTATGCAGAATATCATGGCCATGGTGCTATTTTTGCATCTCATGGATGTGAACTTTATTTCTTTAAAATTGACAGTATGATCTCAAGACATATTGGATAATACTGGTGTTTTGTGTGCATTTCTGCTTTGAATAAACACACAGTTCTCTTTTGTGCTCCATTATCTGCATTGCATATTTCTGGAAGTTAAATAGCTTTTTTTGAAAGTTAGCTGGATGCTTTGATAGGCAGGTGTTTAGTGACCAAGTTATAGGACTTGATGGATCAATTTGTCAGAACCATCTCCGAAAATCCTCTGATACATTCAGGGAGCCTGGGCAAGTTTATCTGCCAATTACTGCACTGACTGGTAGGTAACAGTACATCTCTTGCATAAACGGCAACTTCATTTTTGCACCAAGTTCAATATTTTTGTGGGACACTTAGAGCAATAAATAAATGTGGGTATCTAAATTTAACAGTCAATCTGTATATTATTATCATTGTAGATTACACAACTGAAGTAACATTACATAAACATGAGAGAACTACCTGATAACTTACTCTTCCTCTTGGAGGCTCACCCGTTATTGTCAACACATTCTGTTTCCAGAAATTCTAAAGCATAAAGAAGAACAAATACAGGAAATGCTAGTGGCCAAGAACAATGGAAATGGCCTGGGGTAGCTTATTGATAAGAGAGAGAAAGCCAAATGTTTTGAAAAGGTCCCGATTATATCTAGCATATTAAAACAATTCAAAATTGGTACTTGGGAATTTTTGCCTCATTTGACTGAATGAGATTCTATGCTTGCAATACTTCTTGCTGTCACGAGGTAGTGATAGTGTCTAAAATAGCTATGTGTCCAAACTATAATCTTTCTTCTGTGGCCAGTTAATTTTTGTGGCCAGTGATTTAGGCACTGTAGCTCGCCAGTTACTGTCCCTTCCCCTCCATTAAAATAGAAATATGTGCTATATTAAGCAACATTTCTGGAAGCAGTGTAACACAGTGCTCAGTCTGCTCTGGGTCATGGTTCTGGCTAAATTGAGTAAATTTGCTTTCTCACCTGAGGGTAAGGAAATAACAGTAGTGCTTTCCAGGACTGTGATATAGTCATCCCTCAGTATCTGAGGGTAGATTGATACAAAAATCCACAGAAGCTCAAGTCCCTTATATAAAATGGCATAATGTTTGCATATAACCTACACATATCCTCCAGTGTACTTCAAATCATTTCTAGATTACTTACATACCCAATATAAAGTAGACGCTATGTAAATAGTTGTTTTAAACATTTATATTATTTTTGTTATATAGTTTTTAAAAATTTTTTGTTTTCCGGAATATTTTTGATCTACTGTTGGTTGAATCTGCAAATAGGAACCCACAAATAATGAAGGCTGACTGTATTTTGTATTCGTAGAATACTTCCCACCTTACCAAGAGCCCCTCTTTGACCTTGCACCTCTAGGTGCCTACATACCCTGATGTAAGGTTAATGTTTATAGCTCAGCTCTTAGTTGTGTTGGGCAGGGAGCATAGTTTATAACTGGACTAACCCCTTACATTGGTAGATTTATTAACCCATACTTACACAATAGTATTATTTATTAAGCATTAAGCATGTACTCAATACCCATTTCAATATCAGTTTCAATCCTCACAGTAACCCTACGAAGTCGATATCATTATTATTCTCATTTTACAAAGAAAGAAATCCCCAGGGTTGTGGGAAGATTAAATGAGATAATGCCTAAAACTTGCTTAGCTTCCTGGGTGCAGTGGCTCATGCTTGTAATCCCGGCACTTTGGGAGGCCAAGGCAGGCATATCACTTGAGTTTGGGAGTTCGAAACAAGCCTGGGCAACATGATGAAATCCCATCTCTACAAATACCACCACCACCATCACCACCACCACCAGACTTGCTTAGCAGAGTGCCTGGAACATAGCAAGTGATCATTATTTATAGGGTGTATTATTACAGATGAGAAGACAACAGCTCAAAGGGCCAGATGGGGAGATAGGCCTATAAACTGAGACATATAAAGCAGCAAAGTACAAGAGACTGGATAAAAGCACAGATAGGCTGGGCACAGTAGCTCATGCCTGTAATCCTAGCACTTTGGGAGGCCGAGACAGGTGATCACCAGAGGTCAGGAGTTCGAGACCAGCTTGACCAACATGGTGAAACCCTGTCTCTACTGAAAATACAAAAATTAGCTGGGCGTGGTGGTGCGCACCTATAATCTCAGCTACTTGGGAGGCTGAGGCAAGATAATCACTAGCACCCGGAAGGTGTAGGCTGCAGTGAACTGAGATCGCATCACTGCACTTCAGCCTGGACAACAGAGCGAGACTCCGTCTCATAAAAAAGCACAGATGAAAGGGCAATTAATTCTTCTTGGGGAGGCGTCCAAGAAGGCTTCACAGAGGAGGAAACATTCAAACTGGATCATAAATGACAAGTGGGTTTGGTGGCAAATGTTGTTCATTCCATTTTGTTCTTTTCTTCCTTTTAATAACAGAAATATTCCTCCCAGATTTAGCAGGACACATGGCCACTTAGTTAGATATGATAATTATCATCCTTTCATGTAGCTAGGTGAAGCTGTGGGACTGAGTTTCTATACTAACTGAACGTAAGTGGAAGTGAAATCGCTTGCCACCACTTACCATGGCTGGAATGTGGCCATGGTGTGGGTGAACAAGTTTTGGCCATAAGGAGATGGTAGGACAACAAAACAGTATAAACTGGAGCCCCCAGATGAGCTTGGTGAGCACACCTGTCCCATTCACCTTGGGCCATATGCCTATCTCCAAGCCATTGCATGAGAGGTGCATAAACTTCTACCCTACCTGAACTATTGTGCTGTTGGCTGTTTTGCCTGAAGCCCATTATTTAGCCAGAAGCCTAAATAGTGCACCAGATAAAAAAAAAAAAAAAAAAGGAAGGCTTGTAAGGCAGGAGAAACAGCATGTCCAAAGACATTAAGAGTGAAAGAAGTTAGTTTTAGGAAACATTCTCATAGAAATTTTTTTTTAAGGATCAAGTGAGGTAATAAATGTATATAAAATGCTTAGTACAGTACCTGGCACATACTAAGTTCACAATAAATGAAAGTCCCATTTTTTTTTCTGTGTAATAAATACAAATGACTTCTCAGAGCCTCATCTGTAAAATGGGGGTAACGTTGCCTGTACGATGAAACAGAGATCTGGACCTTTCTACTGTAAAATAGTATGAATAGCTTGGAGAAATTCTATTGGGAGCAAGGTTAAAAGAAAAACAATGACCAAGAGATGAATGAGTACCCTGCCTTTCACTGATTTAAATAATTTACCTTAACAAAACCTCTGGTGCTCTCTATCTCTATGCTTTAGCTAACATTGGTCCTGTTCCTTCCTTCTAAAAATATTAGTAATTCCTTGAATGAGTTGTGGATACTCAGTGCTCCAAAGTTTTCATAGGCAGGTTTCTCAGGGCTTTCACCTCCTATTCTCCTAACTCCTGCTCACCTCACAAGACTGTACCAACATCACATCTCCTGGGGCTTCCCTGACCTTCTGGACAGATCTGCCTGATTCTCTTTATGCAACAGGTACTCCACTAAGCCTTACACTCTCTTAGTGGTTTAGACGGCATTTTCACCTGCCCGACTGTGAGCTCTTCCAGGGTAGGGAGCATGCGTTTCATTTTTGTTTCCCCAGCACCTGGCCACGGTAGCTGTTCGGTTCTTATTACTGAGTATAAGGTGTTCTTGGGCAAACATGCAGGATCAGTTAGAGTGCATGTGTGTGTGTGTGTGTGTGGCGGGGGGAGGAGCACAGAGGATTTCAGGGCGTTGGAAGGGCAGATGTAAAAGATGAACACGGTCTCTCATCCACACAACGAGGCTGAGACTTTGACATTTAGACATTATTAGGGGAAAAAGAAGAGGCAGTCTGATAGAATGGAAGCTATTTAGTTTAAGAAACAGGAGGCCTGACGTCCCTCCAACTTTGTTCAGGATTCACCTGTGTGACCTCAGTGAGTGTCCTTCCCTCTCTGAGCCTTATATTTGGCCATTCCGTGTCTGGTCTTCTAGGAATCTAGGCGTCCTCCTGCTCTGAGATTCCCAGGGCCCCACTGGCCTGAGGGAAGAGAACAGGGCCGGCTCTCAGGCCCCATGAGGTGGTGACCCAGAGTTGACACTGGTCACCTCTGCCGGTGCATCTTCTTCCTCTTCTTCTTCCCTCTTCCGTCTTCTCCCCTCCTCCTTCCCTCACACCCCCTTTCCCCATCCTCCCTCTTCTTCCGCCATCGTGCTCCCCATCCTCCCCTTCCTCCGCCTCCTCCCCTGGCTCCTCCCCTCCCCGTCAGGGGCTGGGGGGTGGGCGGGGGAGGCGCGCTGGGTGGTCCGGCGGCCGGGGGCGGGCGGTAGCCTGCAGGCGTAATTGGCATGCACGCCGTTGTAGCTGAGACCGCTTAATAAAGCATTACATATCTCACCGCTTCCATATTTCATTACCTCACGCGGAGCCTGTGAGAGGGCCCTAATGGGAGTCAGCTGTGTTTTTACTTTCTGTTGTCGGCCGGGACGGGTTTCTCTGCGGATTCTTTGAAATGAAATAATGTGATGCACGCCGCGATAAGGGCTGGCCTGTAATGAGGCCCAGGCCGCCGGGCGGCTGCTATTGCTCCAGGTGTCGCGTATTTGGGCTCCGAGGACGCGGAGGAGGAGGGGGCGGCGCCGGAGGAGGGGGGAGGGTGAAGTCGCGAGGGGCAGGGGGTAGGAGAAGGCGGAGGCAGGGGGCAGCGGGCGGGCGGAAGAGGGGAAGGAGGGGGCGGCGGGCCGCGTCAGGCCAGGCGGGAGGAGCCAGAGGCAGAGAGAGGAGGGGGACAGTGGCGGCCTGGAGAGCCTTAGGAACCCGGGTTCCAATCCTACCCGCCAGCGGGAGAGAGCGTTTGCCCGGCGGCCCCAGGTGGGGAGACCAATACGCAGCTCACGGGGTTGTGTGCAGGTAAATGAAGGGGGTTTGTAAATTGGAAAGGGCACATCACACATAAAAGTAATCATTTACTGAGAGAAAGGAACTGACGCCCTTTGGGCATCCCCTGTGGGCATGGCAGCTGCCAGCTACTTCACTGAATTATCATAGCAGCCTCAGCTTAGAATTGTTACCTTCCCTATACAGAGGAGGAGACGGAAGGTTAGAGCAGTGAGGGTCTGGCTGCAAGGCACACAGGAGGCGGCTGAGGGCAGCCGTAGGCAGGTAGCCAGATGACAATAGAGTTGGAGGAGAAATTGGTCCACTGCCTGCTGACTGGGCATCCCTGGCACCCCCCCAAGAGGCGCTGGCCTTTCTCTTCCACCCTACTCTATGGGCCCCCTCCTGTGGGCCTGAGGCCTTTGCCCTCCATACTGGGATGGAATGCGGTGCAGTGCAGGACTCCTTGCAGGAGGCGCAGTGGCTGGCTACGGGGAGAAGGCCTTAGGAAGGACCCTGTTCTGAACGCGCCCCTCTGTTCAAAATCCCACAGCTGCAGTTCCTTGAGTGTGTGCTTGCTCTGTGTCCACTCTCTTTATCTCCAGGAAATAATGCTCTTTGAGGAGTCTTGTTGTATCTCCTCAGTGTCTCTCAGATCCACCCACTTCTTGCCCTCCCTCCTGGCACTGCCCTGGGCCAAGCTTCCCGTCCTGCTTGGGACACTGTAGGATCTTTCTGAAACGCTGACGCACGCTGCTGTCCTCCAGCATCAGGCTCTTCGTTGCTCCCAAGGGATCTGGCTTCCTTAGCATGCCGCAGCGGGCTCTCCCTGCCCAGACCTTCGAGCCTCCCCAGCTCCTCAGCTTCATCTTTATCACACTCCATCCCTGCCCCTGACAGACTAGGTGACTGGCCTTTCCCTGAGTTCATCTCTCTGGACACTTGCTCAAGCTATCCCCTCTGCTTAAAATGCTCTTCCCACATGGAGCCACTGTGGGAGTTCTGCTCTATCTCTAAGACTTAGCATGATGACTGTGCATTTTAGGAAGGCTTCACGCATTCCAGGAAGGCTTCTTGCCATGTGCTCTTCTGCTTCCAAGTTGTGTATGCTTTCTTTCCTCTCTGAGCCTCAGTTTCCCCATATGTAACATGAGGGAGTTGGGGGCTGATCTCTGGGCTGCACTGTCTCATGAATGTATAGGGTTAGGTGCTAGTTTCCTCTTGATGGAGAGACAGATAGTTTGAGTGTGTCAGCATGTTCGATGATAACCATATTGTATGTGCCTGCCACATGTCATGTGTCATATTGGTGCTTTATATGCATTAGATACATGATTGCTCTGGTTTATGCTGCAGTAAAGGGGGAAGCTGGGATCAGAAACCGGATCTTTCTGATTCCTGAGCCTGTGTGTAAGTGTTTGTCTCTGTGTGTGTGTACATATAAACTGATGGTACCCAGTGTGGTGGCACTTTAACCTTCTCAAAACCCTCTCACTTCCAGAAGTCTTTTGATGTAGGTGGAGAAGGGGTTATGTAGACAGAGAGATTGGGCTGTTGCCTTAGTTACGTAGCAGCTGGGAGGAGAAGCGGGGTGTGGAGCAGGAGGAGACACTCCTCTGACTCAGAAAAGCAAGTGAGATCCTCTCAGTGCAGGATTTTTTGCTCTTCAACCTCAGCCTAACTTTGCCAGCTTTGTTTCCCAAATAACCCTCTTTACTGCATCCTAACTTTCTGCATATAGGGCCTGCTTTGGAGCCTTTGCTTAAACTGGTCCCTACATCTGGAATGCTCTTTTCCAAAGCCTGTGAACATCTTATTCTTCCTTCAAGACCCAGCATAGACCTCCCTCTTCGCAGAAGCCCACAAAACCATCTTGTTCTTTCCCTGTTTCATGCTCTGTATACACTTCTCTTGCCCAGCTTGGAGTGTCAGCTTGGAGTACCCTTGTTTCAAGACCATGAGCTCTGAGGTCAGAGGCTGAGTGTAACTCTTGGCCAACAGAGAGCTGGCGTGGAATAGGTATGTTGGATATGCTTGTGAATGCCTGGCCAGGCAGGATGTGTTTTGAGGCTCACTGCATATGAATGTAAGTCTCTACTCATTGAAAATGCTTCATATATGGCAACTAATAATATTGTCTTTTTTCTTTTCTTTTTTTTTTTTTTTTTGAGATGGAGTCTTACTCTGTTGCTTAGTCTGGAGTGCAGTGGCACAATCTTGGCTCATTGCAACCGTCACCTCCCAGGTTCAAGCCATTCTTCTGCCTCAGCCTCCCGAGTAGCTGGGATTACAGGCAAACATGCTACCACACCTGGCTAAAATTTTTTGTTTTTTTTTTTAGTATCTTTAGTAGAGACAGGGTTTCATCATGTTAGCCAGGATAGTCTCAATCTCTTGACCTCATGATCCACCTGTCTTGGCCTCCCAAAGTGCTTAGATTACAGGCATGAGCCACCATGCCCAGCCAATATTTTCATTATTTATTACTGTGCTTTTGCTTTGGGCCAGGTTTGATATTTCAATCTGTATTTCATTTAATTCTTACAATAACTTACAATCCCATTTTACCAGTGAAGAGACTGAGGCTAACTGCCACTGAATAACTTACCCAAGACTGTAGAACTAATCAGTGTAAGAGCCAGGACTAAAATTCAGTTCCGTCTGCCTCAAAAAAAGTCTGGGGCCAGGTGTGGTGGCTCACGCCTGTAATCCCAGCACTTTGGGAGGCTGAGGCAGGCGGATCACCTGAGGTCAGGAGTTAGAGACCAGCCTGGCTAACATGATGAAACCCTGTCTCTACTAAAATACGAAAAGTTAGCCGGGTGTGGTGGCGCATGCCTGTAGTCCCAGCTACTCGGGAGGCTGAGGCAGGGGAATCACTTGAATCCGGGAGGCGGAGGTTGCAGTGAGCGGAGATTGCACCACTAAACTCCAGCCTGGCAACAGAGCGACACACACGCACACACACAAAGAGTCTGTCCTTTTTGTACGCATCGCATGGATCTGATTGTAAGTGCCTTGTGCTCTGTGTGCCTGTCAAACAGGGCTGCTCTATTGATTAACATGCAAATGATTTTTTGAGAGAGGGCTTAAGTGTAGTTCAGTCTCAGCCAGCCACAACTGAGATTTGCAACCCAAACCCTAGTCCTCACCAACCATTCTGCTATCAGGTTTTCATCTCTAGAGTGATTGACGGGTATTTTTTTCCCTCCCTGACCCAGAACGCCAGGCCTCCAATACTACTGAAATGTTTGCACAATCTTGAAGCATTTATTTAAAAGTTGCTTTTCCCCAAAGGGCCTGGCCTCAACCAGATCCTGAGCCAGATCCAAAAAAACAAACAAATCCTATCTTTACAAGCTCCTCAGCTGGGCTGCGTGGGGCGGGTGGGGGTAGGGGTCCCCTGGGTCCTACCTTTCGTTGGCTGGCTGACAGGCCCGCCCCGGGGCGAGGAGACTGCCTGCCTGTTTACAGCCCTTTCCAATTCACAGGCCAAACAGGAAAGTGGGGAGGGGTTTGGGAAGGGGACGAATGTCAGAAATCACAAATCATACAGTTGCTCCTCAAAGCAATAGGCGGTGGAGATGTTAATGCAGACGTGGCTGGGTTGGGCTTCTTGAATGCTCATCAGGGACACAGTGACACCCTGGCTACCACTTTGCAGGTCCCAGCATCAATGACTAAGCTCCCCATAACCTGCATAGCGTTATGGATCAGAGGGGCAGTGATCCCTCAGATGAGTGTCAGAGGACCTGAGTGCTATGCCTGCCTGGGTCTGCATTGCCAGCCAGGCCCAAGCTGGTATACAGTGGGGTTGCCATCACTGTTGCTTGGAAAAGTCCCTTCTCCTTTCTGGCCTCAACCATCGTGGACCCATGAGGGGCTGATCTCCAGCTCTGGCATTCTCTGTCTGTGAATCATGTCCGTCCAGACTTTTGGGCAAAGCAATGGGGAAAAGAGGGAACCCCCATTCATGAAGGGTATTTTGTGTACCTGTACAGTGTTTGGCACTGTCTGGAGGTTGTCTTGTTTACTTGGCACAACCTCCCTGAATGGTCTTTGCTGTGACATGTGAGGAATCCAGGGCCAGCATTGGAACTCAGGATCCACCTGGCTCCCTCCTCCCTGCCTCCTGGTATGCCTGGCAAAGCACTGACACCAGGTTGGATGGATGGCCTGATTTAGAACAAGGTCTAGAGTGTGCAGAGTGTGGTGTGGCCTTCCTTGTGTGCCCAGGAGTGGGACTGAGGTGAGGCAAGGGCTCTGCAGAAGTGGAGACCGAGGCCTTGAGAATGGCCATCTCTCACCCAGCTTCTCACAGTCACTGAGGAGCCTTCTGGTCACAGAGGGGCACACTGAGGCCTGTGACTGGGAGAGCTCAAGCTAGCTCCCTGAGGCACTGCCGAAGATATTGGGCCCACACACTTGGATTGTTTTTTTCCAAAGACCCCTAACGTGCAGCCCCACTGTAGGGTTCCCACTGGGCATTATCCGCTCCTGCCATTGGCTCTCTGCTGCCTACTGGAAAACACCAAATTCTTTAATGGCCTCTGTGCTTACTTCCTTGACCTGGTCAGTACCAAGGCCACTTAAGCTGTGTCTGAGTCCTTACATGGACGAGGCAGTGCCACACCTCTGCCTCTACCTTCTAGAATGCTTCCTAGAACACCTGCCTTGAATACTTCCTGTGTCACCTTAGGCAAGTGACTTAGCTTCTTCAGACCCCAGCATCCTCCTCTGCAAAAGAAGGACCTTATACAATAGTGGATGTGCAAGTGCTTTGTGACCACAAGGCCCAAGCTGGTGTACCTTGGGTTTTCTGTCACTGTTGCTGTTTTCAGTGGGCTGTTGTCAGTCTGGCCAGGAGCTTCTGCTGAGTGACCCATTGATTGACTGGCTTCTTCTCTTTGCCCCAGCCAGACCCCTCTGTGAGCTGTTTGTGCTGAGTTTGGGCTGGGAAGATGCTCTCAAACAGCTGCTGTGGTCCAGGCTGGAAACTGTAGGAAGAAGCAAATCAAAGAAATAATTTGCTGGGAATATATCCAAAGGAATATAAATCATTCTATTATAAAGATACATTCATGAGTATGTTCACTGTAGCACTATTCACAATAGCAAAGACATGGAATCAATCCAAATGCCCGTCAATGATAGACTGGATAAAGAAAATGTGGTACATGTGTATCACAGAATACTATGTAGCCATAAAAAGGAATGAGATCATATCCTTTGCAGGGACATGGATGGAGCTGGAAGCCATTTTCCTCAGCAAACTAACACAGGAACAGAAAACCAAACACTGCATGTTTTCCCTTATAAGTGGGAGCCGAACAATGAGAGCAGATGGACGTAGGGTGAGGAAGAACACACACTGGGGCCTGTAGAGGGCAGGGGAGAGGAAGAGCATTAGGATAAATAGCTAATATGGGTGATGGGTTGATAGGTGCAGCAAACCGCTACTTTTACGTACGTAACAAACCTGCACATGTATCCTGGAACTTACAAAAAAAGAAAAAAGAAATATTTTGCGGTTGTTTCCTTACGCCCAGTTCCCAATCCATTGCCTGTGTGCAACTGGGGGACAGCCTGGAGGAGTGGAAAGAACAGGCCAAACTCTGCCTCCCTGCCACTGGGACCCCACAGGGCTGGGGCCATGTCTGACTTTTCCCTGCATCTCCAGAGCCCAGAATGGAGCTTGGGACTGAACAGGCACTCACTAAGTATGTGTTTATGTATGAACATAATCTGGGGAAAGTTATCTTAGTTCTCTGAGCCTCAGCTTCCTCATCTGTAAAATGGGGATGATAATACTACTTAACTCCTAGGTTCATTGTGAGGATTAGGAAGAACAATCTCTATAAGGTACTTAGAATAGTGCCTGGCTTCTAACGCTAATGCTCTCATGTACTAAAAGAAACAAAGGCTCAGATAAGGTAATTACTTTGTTCAACATCACACAGCTGTAAAGTGGGAGAGCTGGGAATGGAATTTAGGTTTGTGTAACTCCAGAATCTCAGATGTTGACCACTATTGTCTGTTACCTGACGTAGAGACTACTGGTTGACCCACAGCATCCACTTCCTCCCTAACAGAACTGTCAGGTTGTACTTAAGCACCTCGCCATCTAGAATAAAGACTGTGTTTTCCAGCCTCCCTTTCAGCTGGATGTTGAATTCTGGCTGGTAACAGAAGTTAGGTGTGAAACTCCAGGAACTCTCCTTGAAGGGAGTAGACGTGCTGTCGCCCAGGCTGGAGTGCAGTGGCATGATGTTGGCTAGCTGCAACCTATGCCTCCCAGGTTCAAGTGATTCTCCTGCCTCAGCCTCCTGAGTAGCCAATGGTTGGGATTGTGACCTAACGTCTGTAGCACCAGCCAGCAGACACCTCAGGTCATGAAGTGACGGCAGGAGGATGAAGCCACCTATTGTGCAGCAACCAGGCAGCAGGAGCCTGTGTCCCTGACAATGCAGGAACCATCATATTAGCCTGTTTTTGAAGTCAGAGAGAAAAAAACTTTGATCTGTTTAAGTCTCTTTTATTTTGGATATGAACGTAATCCTAACTAATTCACTGTTGTTTCTCAGTGGTAGACTTTCAACAACTAAATGTGCCCTACTGTAGTATTGCTCAGACTACAATGTTATGAAAATCATTTGTTGTCTTTGTCATGAGAGTGAGCTCTGCAATGGCAAGGACTCTGATTTTTCTCTGCTAAGTCTTTACTGACTAGTCCTCTTCCAGGCACCCAGCAGGTTAGTGGTTCTCTATTGTGCCAGCTGAGCTGAGCTGGAGCCCTGTTTCCCAGAAATCCTTCCCCTGCATAGTTCCAGGTTAGCAAGGGCTACAGGAGATATTTTGCCTGAGATTCAGAAGGTGGCAGTGAAGTAGCAGCCATATTCTTTCTGGGCTGGGAAAGTCAGTGTGGAGACCTGAGTTCTTGCTCTTGAAAGCTTCTCTCCTTGCTTGCCTGGTTGGCTTGGGGCAGCAGCCAGGGCCCTCCGGCTCCTCCAGCTCTTACCCCATCTGCCTCTTCAGCCTTGCTGAATCCTGGGCTGGGTGCGTGTGCAGCTCCATAGTTCCGGCTTCTCCAAGAGGACATCCATCGTTGAAGTTAGAGGCTTAGGGTGGTGAGAATGCTTGTGGGTGCCAGTTTGTCCTCGCTTCTCCTACTTCATATCATCTTCCCTTCTGCACTGCCAGCCCTGTGGCCCTCACGTGGAAGCATGTGGACTATCTAATCAGTTTCCACACTTGCATAAGATCAATCACTATAATAAATATTTTTCTTTCCTTTTTCTTTGTTACAGTGTCTTGCTGTTTTGCCCAGGCTGGAGTGCAGTGGAATAATCATGGATTATTGCAGTCTCAACCTCCTGGTCACAAACAATCCTCCTGCCTCAGCCTCCTGAGTAACAGGGGCTACAGGTGAGTGCCACCACATCCCTCTAATTTTTTGATTTTTTGTTGAGATGGGGGTCTCACATTTGCCTAGGCTGGTGTCAAACGCCTGGCCTCAAGCAACCCTCCTGCCTTGGTCTCTCAAAGGGCTGGTATTATAGGCGTGAGCCACTGTACCCTAAATTTCATATTCTGTGTATCCTCTGGTGGTTCCTTCTCTGACTGATGCGTAGGTATTCAATATGTACTTACTAAATGAGTTAAGAAATGATTTATATAATTGGCCCCCTGGTACATGGTATCAGCTAATGAATGTCTATCTCTTTCTACTTGGAGGCTGGAGTAGGTGGGAGAAGGAACTGGGCTCAAACTCTAAGACCATATGTTTCCCAGCCCTTTTGGCACAGCATGTCTATCTGTGTCCAAGTAGAGTTAGAATGGGCCCGTGAGCTAGAGGGAGCTAAGAGAGAATATAAGGAGGAGACTTAGGGTGGTATTTTGGTTGGCCTGGATGTAGGTCTCAGTCACTCTGATATGGTTTGGCTGGGTCCTCACCCAAATCTCATCTTGAATTGTAGCTCCCATAATTCCCTTCTATTACAGGAGGGACTCAGTGAGAGATAATTGAATCAAGGGGGCGATTTCCCCCATACTGTTCTCATGGTAGTGGATTAGTCTCACAAGCTCTGATAGTTTTATAAGGGAAAGCCCTTTTGCGTGGCTCTCATTCTTCTCTTGTCTGTCACCATGTGAGATGTGCCTTTTACCATCCGTAATGATTGTGAGGCCTCCCCAGCCACGTGGAACTGTGAGTCCATTAAACCTCTCTCTGTTGTAAATTGCCCAGTCTCAGGTATGTCCTTATCAGCAGCATGAAAACAGACTAATACAGTAAATTGGTACCAGAAGTGGGGTGCTGCCAAAAAGATACCTGAAAATGTGGAAGCAGCTTTGGAACTGGGAACAGGCAGAGGTTGAAACAGTTTGGAGGGCTCAGAAGAAAACAGGAAAATGTGGGATAGTTTGGAACTTCCTAGAGACTTGTTGAATGTCTTTGACCAAAATGCTGACAATGATATGAACAATGAAATTCAGGCTGAGGTGGTGTCAGATGGAGATGAGGAACTTGTTGGGAACTGAAGCAAAGGTGACTCTTGTTATGTTTTAGCAAAGAAACTGGTAGCATTTTGCCCCTGCCCTAGAGATCTGTAGAATTTTGAACTTGAGAGAGTTATCAGCAATGTGAAAACAGACTAACACACCATCTCTGCCCCAGAATGGGCATCCTCAAGTCTGGGGGACCATCTGTTTGTCCAATCAGCCTTTGAAGAATGGACAAGAAGGAATACCTGAGGCTAATGCCTCTGACTCTCAATCTCATCCTCACTTAGGGGACTCAGGAGATGTGGATGGCTCCTTATCATGCTCCAGGAACCCTCTACCAGCTCCCCATCAGCCTTGTGATAAAAGTCAAGACCCTTAAATCTATGTACAAGACTTTCTGTGACCTTGTCCTTGAACCCCAGCCAGCACAATAATGTCCCACATCATTTAGCCTTAACCTCAGTGAAATAGAATGAATCAGATGTGCAGGTCTATGCACTATATAAGTTAAAAAAAAATTTTTTTTTTTTGAGACAGAGTCTCACTGTGTCACCTAGCCTGGAGTGCAGTGGTGCAATCTTGGCTCCCTGCAACCTCCACCTCCTGGGCTCGAGTGATTCTCCTACCTCAGCTTCCTGAGTAGCTGGGATTACAGGTGCCTGACACCATGCCCAGCTAATTTTTGTATTTTTAGTAGAGACAGGGTTTCACCATATTGGCCAGGCTGGTCTTGAACTCCTGACCTCAGGTGATTCACCTGCTCTGGCCTCTCCAAGTGCTGGGATTACAGGCTTGAGCTACCGTGCCTGGCCTAT
>CAUYLG010078002.1:0-17264 GCA_963573385.1 Cacajao melanocephalus
GCCTGGGCAGTAGAACAAGAATCCTGTTCTCTCTCCCTCTTTTTCTTCCTCTTTCTTTCTCTCATACATTCTTTTTCTTTCTTTCTTTCACTCTCACTTTCTTTCCTCTCTTTTTCTTTCTTTCAAAAAAAAAAAAAAAAGTTAGCACAAGGCAAGAAATAACTAAGATCAGAACAGAACTGAAGGCAATAGAGACACACCAAAAAAACCCTTTGGAAAAAAACAAAAAAGAAAAAAACAATGAATTCAGGGGCTGTTTTTTTTTAAGACAAGCAAAATAGATAGACTATTAACCAGACTAATAAAGAAGAAAACAGAAAAGAATCAAATAGATGCAGTAAAGTAAAAAATGATAAAGGGGATATCACTGCTGATTCCACAGAAATACAAACTACCATCAGAGAATACTATAAACACCTCTGCACAAATAAACTAGAAAATCTAGAAGAAATGGATAAATTCCTGGACACACATATCCTCCCAAGACTAAACCAGGAAGAAATCAAATCCCTGAATAGACAAATAACAAGTTCTGAAATTGAGGCAGTAATTAATAGCCTACCAACCAAAAAAAGCACAAGACCAGATGGATTACCCACCAAATTTTACCAGAGTTACAAAAAGAAGCTGGTACCATAACAATAGAAAAAGAGGGACTTCTTCCTAACTCATTTTATGAGGCCACCATCATCCTGATTCCAAAAGCCAGCAGGCATACAACAACAACAACAAAAACTTCAGGCCAATATCCTTAATGAACATTGAGGCAAAAATCCTCAATAAAATACGTGCAAACTGAATCCAGCAGCACATCAAAGAGCTTATCCACCATGATCAAGTTGGCTTCATCCCTGGGATGTAAGGCTGGTCCAACATACTCAAATCAGTAAATGTAATCCATCACATAAACAGAACCAATGACAAAAACCACAAATATATCAATAGATGCAGAAAGAGCCTTAGATAAAATTCAAAAGCTCTTTATGTTAAAAACCATAAAAACCCTAGAAGAAAACCAAGGCAATACCATTCAGGACATAGGCATGGGCAAAGACTTCATGACTAAGACAAAAGCCGAAATTGACAACTGGGATCTAATTAAAATAGACAGCCTCTGCACAGCAAAAGAAACTATCATCAGAGTGAACAGGCAACCTACAGAATGGGAGAAAATTTTTGCAATCTATCTATCTGAAGAAGGCTAAAAACCAGAACCTACAAAGAACTTAAACAAATTTACACAAAAGTAACAAACAATCCCATCAAAAAGTTGGAGAAGTATAGGAACAGACACTTAAAAGAAAACATTTATGCAGCCAACAAACATATGAAAAAAACCCCTCATCATCACTGGTCATTAGAGAAATGCAAATCAAAACCACAATGAGATATCATCACATGCCAGTTAGAATGGCAATCTTTCAAAAGTCAGGAAACAACAGAAGCTAAAGAGAAATTTCTCCTATGTGGAAACACGAATGCTTTTGCATTGTTAGTGGGAGTGTAAATTAGTTCAACCATTGTGGAAGACAGTGTGGCGATTCCTCAAGGATCTAGAAAGAGTAATACCATTTGACCCAGCAATCTCATTACTGGGTATATACCCAAAGGATTGTAAATCATTCTACTATAAAGAAAGACACACACACACACACACACATATATTTATTGCAGCACTGTTCACAACAGCAAAGAGTTGGGACCAACCCAAATGCCCATCAATAATAGACTGGATAAAGAAAATGTGGCACATATACACCATGGAATACTGTGCAGTCATTAAAAGAATGAGTTCATGTCCTTTGCAGGGACATGGATGAAGTTGGAAACTATCATTCTCAGCAAACTAACAAAATAACAGAAAACCAAAAACTGCACATTCTCACTCATAAGTGGGAGTTGAACAAGGAGTGCACATGGACACAGGGAGGGGAACACCACATACCAGGGCTTGCTGGGGGGTGGAGTGTGAGGGGAAGGATAGTATTAGGAGAAATACCTAATGTAGGTGACGGGTTGATGGGTGCAGCAAACCACCATTGCACATGTATACCTATGTAACAAATCTGCACATTCTACCCACGTATCCCAAGTTATTTATCATAAAGTATGATAAAAAATTTTAAAAGATTAAGATACTCACTCAAAACCACACAACTATTGAAAATGGGACAAACTGTTCCTGAATGACCCCTGCCTAAGTAATGAAATTAAGGCAGAAATCAAGAAATTCTTTGAAACTAATCAGAATAAACAGACAACATACCAGATTCTCTGTGATGCACCTAAAGTGTTAATTGGGAAATTTATAGCATAAAATGTTCACATCAAAAAGCTAGAAATATCTCAAGTTGACAACCTATCATCACAACTAAAACAACTAGAGAACCAAGAGCAAACAAACCCCAAAGCTAGCAGGAGACAAGAAAAACCAAGATGAGATCAGAACTGAAGGAAACAGAGACATAAATAAAACCTTCAAAAAATTCAACAAATCCGGGAGCTATTTTGTTTAAGAAGTTAGTAAAATACATAAATTGCTTGCTGGGCTAATAACGAAGAAAGAGAGAAGAATCAAAAAGACACAATCAGAAATGAAAAGGGGGATATCACCACTGACCCCATAAAAATACAAACAACCATCAGCAAATACTATAAACACTTT
Source organism: Cacajao melanocephalus (assembly GCA_963573385.1). Taxonomy (NCBI): domain Eukaryota; kingdom Metazoa; phylum Chordata; class Mammalia; order Primates; family Pitheciidae; genus Cacajao; species Cacajao melanocephalus. The sequence continues at coordinate 2,666 of CAUYLG010078002.1, forward strand.
TATGCACATAAACTAGAAAATCTACAAGAAATGGATAAATTTCTGGAAACATACACCCTCCCAAGACAGAACTAGAAAGAAATTGAACCAATAATGGGTTCTGAAATTGAAGCAGTAGTAAATAGCCTACCAACCAAACAAAATGCCCGGGATCAGAAAGACTTACAGCTGAATTCTACCAGAGGAACAAAGAATAGCTGGTCCCATTTCTACTGAAACTATCCCAAACAATTGAAAAGGAGGACCTTCTCCCTAACTCATTTTATGAAGCCAGCATTATCCTGATACCAAAAACCGGCAGAGATGCAACAAAACTTCAGGCCAATATCCCTGATGAACACCAATGCAAAAATCCTCAATAAAATACTGGCAAACTGAATCCAATAGCACATCAAAAAGTATCCACCACAATCAAGTCAGCTTCAATCCTGGGATACAAGGTTGGTTTAGCATACACAAACTAATAAATGCGATCAATAATGTAAACAAAACTAAAGACAAAAACCACTTAAGAGGCATATATGACAAACCCACAGCCAATATCATATTGAATGGTCAAAAGCTGCAAGTGTTATCCTTGAAAAGTGACATAAGACAAGAATGCCCTCTCCCACCACTGCTATTCAACATAGTATTGAAAGTTCTGGCCAGGGTAATCAGGCAAGAGAGAAATAAGGCTTATTCAAACAGAAAGAGATGAAGTCAAATTATCTTTGTTTGCAGATGAAGTGATCCTATATCTAGAAACAACATTGTCTCAGCCCAAAATTTCTTAGGCTGATAAGCAACTTCAGCAAAGTCTCAGGATACAAACTCAATGTGCAGAAATCACTAGCATTCCTATACACCAACAACAGGCAAGCAGAGAGTAAAATCATGAATGAATGCCCATGCACAATTGCTACAAAGAGAATAAAATACCTAGGAATACACTAACGAGTAGGTGAAGGACCTCTTCAAGGAACACTACAAATGACTGCTCAAGAAAATTAGAGAGGACACGAAAAAATGCAAAAATACTCCATGCTCTTGGAATGGGAGCATCAATATTGTGAAAATGGCCATACTGCCTAAAGTAATATATAGATTCAGTGCTATTTCCATTAAATTACCATTGACATTTTTCACAGAATTAGAAAAAACTATTTTAAAATTCATATGGAATCAAATAAAGAGTCCGCATAGCCAAGACAATCCTAAGCACAAAGAACAAAGCTGGAGGCATCATGTCACCTGATTTCAAACTATACTACAAGGCTACAGTAACCAAAACTGCATAGTACTGGCACAAAACCAGACATATAGATGAGTGGAACATAATAGAGAACTCAGAAATAAGACTGCACACCTAAATTATCTGATCTCCAACAAACCTGACAAAAACAAACAGTGGGGAAGGGGTTCCCTATTTAATAAATGGTGCTAGAAGAATTGGCTAGCCACATGCAGAAAATTAAAACTGGACTCCTTCCTTACACCTTATAGAAAAATTAACTCGAGCTGGATGGATTAAGGACTTAAATGTAAAACTCAAAATTATAAAAGCCCTAGAAGAAAATCTAGCAATATCATTTAGGAAATAGACATGGGCAAAGATTTTATGATAAAAACAACAAAGACAATTGCAACAAAATATAAATTGACTAATGAAATGTAATTAAACTAGAGAGCTTCTGCATAGCAAAATAAACTATCACTGGAATGAACAGACACAAAGCATGCCTGGGATGCATCTAAAGCAGTGTTAATAGGGAAAGTTATAAAATGAAATGCCCACATCAGAAAGCTAGAAATATCTCAAGTTCACAACTTGTCATCACAACTAAAATAACTACAGAACAAAGAGCAAACAAACCCCAAAGCTAGCAGGAGACAAGATCAAGATCAGAGCAGAACTGAAGGAGACAGAGTCACAAAAATCTCTTTAAAAAAAAAATCAACAAATCCAGGAGATATTTTGTTTAAAATGTTAGTAAAATAAACATATTGCTTGCCAGACTGTTATACTTTATACAAAAATTAACTGAAGATGGATTATGCACTTAAATATAAAACCCAAAATTATAAAATCTTTATAAGAAAATCTAGGCACTACCTTTCAGGACATAGACATGGGCAAAGATTTTGTTACTACAGAATAGAAGAAAATTTTTGCAATTCATTCATCAGACAAAAGTCTAATATTCAGAGTCGCCAGGGAGCTTACACAAACTTACCGGAAAAGACTAGGTGCTGTGGCTCATGGGTGTAATCCCAGCATTTTGGGAGGCCAAGGCAGGCAGATCACCTTGAGGTCAGGAGTCTGAAAGCAAATTGGCCAACATGGTGAAACCCCACCTCTACTAACAAATACAAAAATTAGCCAGGCATGGTGGCAGTCACCTGTAATCTTAGCTACTTGGGAGGCTGAGGCAGAAGAATCACTTGAACTCTGGAGGTGGAGGTTGCAGTGAGCCAAGATCATGGCACTACACTGCAGTCTGGGTGACAGAGACTCTGTCTCAAAAAAAAATGTTCAAGAAAAAAAACACAAACAACTCCATTAAAATGTGGTCAAGGGACATGAAGAGACACACTTCAAATGAAGACATTCACATGTCCAAGAAACATATGAAAGAAGTTCAACATCACTGATCATTAGATAAATTCAAATCAAAACCACAATGAGACAACATCTCATGCCAGTCAGAATGGTGGTTATTAAAATGTCAAAAGGCAACACTTTCTGGTCAGGTTGTGGAGTGAAAGGAAAACTTTTACACTGTTGGTGGGAGTGTAAATTACTTCAACTGCGTGGAAGACAGTGTGGTGATTCCTCAAAGATACAGAAGCAGAAATATCATTTGACCCAGCAATCCTATAACTGGATATATACCTCAAAGAATATAAATCATTCTATTATAAAGATACATGCATTTACATGTTCATTGGAACAATATTCACAATTGCAAAGACATGGAATTAACCCAAATGCCCATCAATGATGGACTGGAAAAAAAATGTTGTACATATACACCGTGGAATACTATGCAGCTGTAAAATGGAACAAGATCATGTTTTTTGCAGTGACATGGATGGGTCTGGAAGCCATAATCTTCAGCAAACTAATAGAGGAACATAAAATCAAACACAGCATGTGGGAGATGAATGATGAGAACATATGGACACATGGTGGGAAACAACACACACTGGGGCCTGTCAGGGGGATGGGATGGGGGAGGGAGAGCATCAGGAAGAATAGCTAATTGATGCTTGGGCTTAATACCTAGGTGATGGGTTGATCTGTGCAGCAAACCAATACAGCACATGTTTACCTATATAACAAACCTGCACATCCTGGACATGTACCCCAGAACTTAAAATGTAAGTTGAAGAAAAAATAAAAATGAATAAATGAATACATTTGATGTTCTGAACATCAGACTATTTTATGTCCCAGGAATCTCCATCCACAGATCTATACCTAAGTTAAATGCAAATTTGCATGTCCCAAAACCATGTCCAATAATATCTAAAGCAGTGCAGTTCAGAAGAACCCAAACTGGATATAATCCAGTTGTCAAGTGATAGTGTTACTCAACTCTCCTCTTGTAGTGTGAAAGTAATAATAGACAATATAAATAATTGTGTGTACATTCCACCGAAACATTATCTACAAAACACGAATGAGCCAGAATTGGCCCAAAGTAAGTAGTTTGCTGATCCCTATGACAGAGCCAAAAATACACAAACTTTAGCTAAGCAGAACAACATTGATGCGTCTCACAAATCTAATGTTGAACAGAGAAGAAGCCAGACATAAAATAAATTCATAATGCTAATAAAAGAAACTAAGTCTCCTTGGAGAAATGGTGTGTAGCAGGGAAAATACAAAATGAGCCTGAAACATTTTACAGTGCCAGAAACATGAAAGTATTCAACAAAACACAAGGATCGAAGAGTTTATCAAAACGGCACAGAAGTCAACTGAACGACCTCCCCATGACCAAATCTGGAAAAGTTTAAGTAAGAAAATAGATAGCATGTGTTGCATTATAACCCATAGTATAAGATAAATATCCATGAGTCCACAGTGGTGTAAAAAATGTTTGAATAAATGAATAAATAAGGTATAAGAGTCAAATCTCCCATGCAGAATTCCAAATGATAATGTAGATACTCAGCCATTAAGGAGATGTGGCCGAATTCCCACTCCTTAAAAGTAACTTTACATTAATGTTTTTCTTCCAAAAAAATAGCTTTTGGAATGAGTGAAAAAAAAAAAACCTGGTGAAACCCCGTCTCTAACAAATTTTAGCCAGGCATGGTGGCATGCAACTGTAGTCCCAGTCACTGGGGAGGCTGAGGCACAAGAATCACTTGAATCCAGTAGGCAGAGGTTGCAATGAGCCGAGATTGCACCACTGCACTCCAGCCTGGGCGACAGAATGAGACTCCATGTCAAACACACACACACACACACACACACACACACACACACACAAAAAAAAAACTGTGAGTAACTCTACAGAAAAGAAACCTAAGAAACTACTTCAGCTAGGTTACCAAGCCTACCTTCAGTGAAAATTTCTGCTGATAGTATGTACCCTTTATATGATGTTATAGGAATAACACTTCTCCTTTGTGGGCTTCCTTTCCCAAATGATGGTTAATGATGAGAAAACTATCTAATAAACCAAAACTGAGAAACAGTGTATACAATTCCTGACTAGTACTCCTGAAATCTGTCAAGGTCATCAAAAATAAGGAAAGTCTGAGAAAGGGTGACAGTCTATTGAAGCCTAAGGAGACAGGATTATTAAATAGAATGTGCTATCCTGAGAGGAATCCTGGTATAGAAAAATAAAAGGAGTACATTAGGTAAAAACCAAAGAAATATAACTGAAGTATAACATTGAGTTAATAATAATGTATTAAAATTGGTTCATTAGTTGCGATAAATATATCACACAATGTACAATCTAAACAACATGGGAAATGCTGCAGGTTATACAGTAACTATCTATACTATCTTTGCAACTCTTCTGTAAATCTAAAATTATTTTATGATACAAGTTTACTAAGATGGGTAATTATGATTCACAAAAAGCAGTCAAAACCAAACTATAGTGTTTAGATATACATGCTTGAATGGTAAAATATAAAGAGAAGCATAAAGTGATTTTTCTTAAAGTCAGGTTAATAATTATCTTGTGAAAAAGGAACAGATAGCCATTGGAGGATAAAATAAGTGGGCTTTTTGGATGCTAGCAATTTTCTCTTTTTACCTGGGTGGTGGTAACAAAGTATTTCCTTTGTAGTAAATCACTGAGCTGCATATTTCTGCATACATTTCTATATTTGTATCCCTACTCCTTAAATGTAGGCTGCACATAATGACTTCCTTCCAAAAAACACATTATGGAAATAGAGTGGAAAATAAAATAGAAACTTTGCAAAGGAGAAGCTTGACAAACACTGCCTCAGCTAGGTGACTAAGACTAACATCATCAATGATTAGTTATGTTGATAGCACGTACCCTTGTTATGATGTGATATGAATTGCGTTTCACCTCTGCGGTCTCCTTTCCAAAATCCGTTTCCAATCGAATCATAAGAAAAACATTCGACAAACCAAAACTGATGGACATTTTATAAAATACCTGAGGAGTTTTGTGCTAAATCTATCTATCTATCTAGGTATCTATGTATCTATCTATCTAATCTATCTATCTACAAAAAGAAGTACCATCTTGTTGAAATAAGGGATTCCAGCAAGAAGTTGTTATGGGTATACTATGAGATGAATTAGTTTAGTTGGGTGTTGCATCACCAACAGCAGATAATGCTGCAGGGAAGTATCCTTGCAAATGTCTTCCATAGTAATTCTCCCTTATGATTTCTGAGAATTAAAAGGTGAGGGCTTACCACACAGAGGGCATTAACCTAAGAAAACTCCTTTTACTCCTATCTATTCCTCCTCTCAGTTGTGATCATTGAGGAGCCCATTGTAGGAGGAAAAAAAAAAGATGAAGCAGATTGAAAGAACAGACCATGCCCTCTTTTCCCAGTGAGGTTTCCAACTAAGGTTTGGGCTTTTTCTGAAAAAAATAAAATAAAATAAAATAAAATAAAGAGAATATTTAAATTGGATATAAGATTGGTATTTTAAAATTAGACCACACTAGACTTGTTAGAACACAAATTCCATGAGATCTGCACCTGATATTGGCAAGATTTTGAGAAAAGAAATTCCCAAAGCACATTTGATTAGATCAAAATAAAATGTCTTCTGTCTGTACTTATTAAATTCACTCCATTAAAAATGTCATTGCAATATGCACCTAAATATTTATTTTAACTTAAACACAGAAATAAGCACAAATTGTGTCCATTGTTAAAGGTAGAGCCTGATAATAAAATTTATGTTTTCTTTTTTCCATAAACCACACACATAAATTTTACATTTTATATAATAATAACATATAATAGAATTAAAAATAATGCAGTATACACACACACACAAATGCACAAAGAGAGAGAGAGGATAAAAAGAGAGAGAGAGAATGAGAGTATTTTAGAGACAGGGTCTTGCTGTTTCCCAGGCTAGAGTGCAGTATACAGCTGAACAAAAATAAAAATCGGCCTGAGCACAGTGGCTCACACTTTTAATCCAGTAATCCAGGTACTTTGGGAGGCCAAACCAGGTGGATCACAAGGTTAGGAGTTCAAGACCAGCCTGGCCAAGATAGTGAAATCTGTCTCTACTAAAAATACAAAAATTAGCCAGGCAGAGTGGCAGGCACATGTAATCTTAGCTACTCAGGAGGCTGAGGCAGGAGTATCTCTTGAACCTGGGAGGCAGGGTTTACAGTAAACCAAGATCATGCCACTGCAGTCCAGCCTGGGCAACAGAGCAAGACTCCGTCTCAAAAAAAAAAAATCCTAGAAAATACAACCTAATTCTAAATCCTTCTAGATATGTGTCATTTTGTTTCTCTCGTTCATTTTCTTCTTCATAATTCGTTAGCTAAGTTGCTTTTAGCAACTCACATTTATCAAATTTTTTCAAATGTTTAAATTTAGTTTTCATTAAATAATAGCTTTTTGGTATTACTATTTCTTATGTTTTTATAGTGTGCACTTAAATCTCAAACCTAGTTGGAAACAGATATCACTGATACTAACCATTGACAGGCTTTCAATTAACCAGGGTGGAAGAAGTGTTTTGAATACCTATTAGAGTGTTTTATGAAGTTAATAATTACCAAATAAATTTAGCATGCCACTTAAGTGAAACTCATTTAAAATTTTTCTACTACCTAAAGTTTAAGTTCCCTAGAAGCTTTCCAGTGGTGATGTCCTGGGTGCAGTTCGATACATCCGGAACTCTAGAGGAAGGTCTCTCATTGTTTGTATAAATGTGGGTGATCCCAGCATAAAGATCTATTAAGCTATGAGAAAGGATGAAATTATCCAAGAACAGAGAATAAAGAAAGAAGTGAAGAGAGTTCAAGGGCGAAGCTCTGAGAAACTGCAAGCATTGGAGTCAGCAAACAGGATACAGAGTTGGGAAAGTAGAAAAAGATCAGTGACTGAGAGGGAAGTAAGTCCAGGATAATTTGACATTAGCTAAAGTCAGAGAGATTAATTTGAGAAGGAGACAAAGACAAATGTCAACTGTGAAGCCTGGAGCTGAGAGTTCAAATACTATCAAACCTAAAAAGTAATCATTCGACTCAGTGCCATTGTGAAGATGTGATCCAGATAACAAAAGTCTGGGAAGATAATGAGAGAGAAGGAAGTTGGAATAGCAGTATTATCATATTCAGACCATTTTGATACGAAGGGAATTAGGAAGTGACTAGAAGAGAAGGAGACAATGAAAAATCTTTCAAGACATATGTGATGTTAAGGTAATGACATAGTAGAAAAAGTGAAGCTGAAAATGCCCAAAGGAATGAGAACAACCAAACAATAAATGCCTAGTATGAAGCACAAGTGACAGTACCAGCTTTTAGGGAGAAATTTACTTCCTTATGGATGAGCATACTTCCATCTAAGATAGCATACTTTCAGAGAGAAGTTCTAGAAAATCTTAATGCTTTCTGTTTTCTTTTCAATATCATACAATGTCATCCACCAATGGCTTTTTTGTTGGTAGCGAGGACAAAGGGTATATAAAAAGTTGATAACAGATGAGAGAAGAAATAAATAAAATTTATTTTTGAGAGGCTAGAAGTGAGCTTCCAGGGAGATATTTTAGGGCTGCAGTTTAACATCTGTTTGAGGTTTGACGTCACTTATTTAGAATGAAGCTAGTCACTTTTATGTTTCTCCTGTAAAGTAGATAAAAATGTTGAGATATTTGTAAGTGAGAGATTATAATGGTGGATCATAGACTACAATATGTACAAGAAAGTCACTGGAGTGTATCGATGATTTAAGAGAATATGGAAGATTTATTGAATTTGAGTTTTTAAGTGTTTAAAAGTAAAATGCTTTCAGACAATCTTGTTATCCCTTACATGAGGACATAGGCTTACCAAATTGACTTTTTAGGATGTGAGGGATAAAATTACTTATTATTCAAATATTTCCCATCCGTTCTATTCAGAAGAGTGACTAAATACCACCTGATGTATTATTTGGGCAGGTGTATTCATATAACCCCATTGTAGAATTTCATCCATTGAAATGAGAATGTAGATTCATGAAACATGTGCAAAATTGTCTAATGGATGTGGGGTCCTTAAAACTGAAATCAGAGATCATTTGGGGCATTTTTGTAGAGAAGGTCAGTCAAGAGAAAGATGCCACCAAATACTTGGAAATGTAAATGTTGTTATAATAGTTCTAATTTTGAAGATTAGCTTTATAGTTATAGTTAGATTGATATTAAAATGTCATAATATTGCTAAAATAATGTTTGATTTGGAGCAGCCCTTTTTAATTTGTTCATATTCTCTTAGCCTAGAGCATTGATCATGGACTAATTGCAGCTTCTTTGCTTCCAATTGTGTGTTCCCATTCATTTCTTTCTACAGGCAGCTTTCAGCCACATGCATAATTGTGTCTAATTTTGAGTCTCAAATTCAGATTGTGATGGCTAAATGAGATCCTTTGTTTTTTGCTTGCTTAGTCTCTCTTCCATGTCAAAATTTCTACAAATAATTAGTTCTTTTTTTAAAATACAAAGATATTATTTTACATATTAACACTCAATGAGTTCTACAATCCAACTAAAGTATCATTTTGGAGCTGGAACAGCATTTACCATAGAATCTGCTCTCATATAGGAAGAGAGATCATCTTAGTATTTCTAACACCATTAATTAAAATGATAGCAGAAATGCAGCATTAGAAAGAGATAAATTTGCAGGACATTTTTGAATAGTCCTCTAGATTAAGCTGGTCATTGTCTTGGTCTTCATAAAACCAATCACACATCACAGAGTTAGAGAAGGAATATTCAGGCATATGGATTTGGTACATATGTCATCCTATAAAATTACTGTCAAAATGCAAAATGAGAATTACAAGAAAAATGCACCAAAATAATTTCAAAAAGCAGTTATCTCTCCCAAGATCCTAGGCAGTCACTGTAGAGCTTCCTGGCAGCATAAAGCAGTGGGAGCCCGCTAATGAGGCAAGTCATCCATTATCATTGCTGTGCTTAGCCTGATTTAGTTATCTGAATCAAAATGACAGATTCAGGAGGAAGGCTCCTGGGAACTCGACTGAAAATGTTATGTTGATGTAACCGTGCATTTATCAGTCTAGTGGAGTGCTTCTTAGTCTCCATGCCAACAATAAAAAGAAACAAAAATATTGGGTTAAAGGGCACTACAAGAACTGCTAAAAGGAGCTCTAAATCTTGAAACAAGTCCTAGAATCACATCAAGACAGAACCTCTTTAAAGCAGAAATCACACAGGGCCTGTAAAACAAAAACACAAGTTAAAAGGCAAAAATAAAAACAAAAACAAAAGTACACAAGCAACAAAAAGCATGATGAAAGCAACAATACCTCACATTTCAATATTAACACTGAATGCAAATGGCCTAAATGCTCCACTTAAAAGATACAGAACCACAGAATGGGTAAGAACTCACCAACCAACTATCTATCTGCTGCCTTCAGGAGACTCACCTAACACACAAGAACTTACATAAACTTAAAGTAAAGGGGTGGTAAAAGGCATTTCATGCAACTGGACACCAGTAGCAGGAGTAGTTATTGTTATATCAGACAAAACTAAAGCAACAACAGTTAAAAGAGACAAAGAGAGACAGTATATAACTGTAAAAGGCCTTGTCCAACAGGAAAGTATCCCAATCAAAAATACATATGCACCTAACACTGGAACTCCCAAATTTATAAAACAACTACTAATAGACCTAAGAAATGAGATAGACAGCAACACAATAATAGTGAGTGACTTCAATACTCCACTGATCTCCACTGATAGCAATAGACAAGTCATCAAGACAGAAAGTCAACAAAGAAACAATGGATTTAAACTATACCTTGGAACAAATGGACTTAACAGAGATATACAGAACATTTCATCCAACAACCACAGAACACACATTCTGTTCAACAGCGCATGGGAGTTTCTCCAAGGTAGACAATATGATAGACCATAAAATGAGCCTCAAAAAATTTAAGAAAATTGAAATTATGTCAAGCACTCTCTCAGACAACAGTGGAATAAAACTGGAAATCAACTCCAAAAAGAACCTTTAAAACCATAAATACATGGACATTAAATAACCTTCTCCTGAATGAACATTTGTGAAAAAACAAAATCAAGATGGAAATTAAAAATTTATTTGAACTGAATGACAACAATGACACAACCTATCAAATCTCTGGGATATGGCAAAGGCAGTGCTAATAGGAAAGTTCATAGACCTAAACACCTACATCAAAAAGTCTGAAAGAGCACGACAATTTAAGGTCACATCTCAAGGAACTAGAGAAACAAGAACAAATCAAACCCAAACCCAGCAGAATAAAGGAAATAACCAAGATCAGAGCAGAACTAAATGAAGTTAAAACAAAAAACTACAAAAGATAAATAAAACAAAAAGCTGGTTCTTTGAAAATATAAGTAAAATCAATAGACCATTAGCAATATTAACCAAGAAAAAAAGAGAAAAATTCAAATAGCCTCACTAAGAACCATACAGGAGATATTACAAATGACACCACTATAATACAAAAGATCATTCAAGGCTACTTTGAACACCTTCATGCACATAAACTATAAGACCTAGAAGAATGGATAAATTCCTGGAAAGATACAACCCTCCTAGCTTAAATCAGGAAATATTAGATACTCTGAACAGACCAGTAATAAGCAGCAAGATTTAATTAGTAATTTAAAAATTAGCAATGAAAAAAAGTCCAGAACCAGATGGATTCACAGCAGAATTCTACCAGACCAAAAGAAGAATTGGTACCCATCCTTTTGACACGATTCCACAAGATAGAGAAAGAAGGAACCCTCCTTAATTCATTCTATGAAGCCAGCATCACCCTAATACCAAAACCAGGAAAGGCAACAACCAAAAAAGAAAACTACAGACCAATATCCTTGATTAATATAGATGCTAAAATCCTTAACAAAATACTAGCTAACCAAATCCAACAATATATCAAAAAGATAATCCACCATGATCAAGTGGGTTCATACCAGGGATGTAGGAATGGTTTAACATACACAAGTCAACAAATGTGATATATCACATAAACAGATTTAGAAACAAAAATCACATTGCACCTCAATAGATGCAGAAAAAGCATTTGACAAAATCCAGCCTTTCTTTATGATTAAAGCTCTCAGCAAAATAGGCATACAAGAGACATACCTTAATGTAATAAAAAGCCATCTATTACAAACCCACAACCAACATAATACTGCATGGGGAAAAGTTGAAAGCATTCCCTCTAAGAACTGGAACAAGGCAGAGATACCCACTGTCACCACTCCTCTTCAACATAGTGCTGGAAGTCCTAGTCAGAGCAATCAGACAAGAGAAGGAAATAAAAGGCATCCAAATCAGTAAAGAGGAAGTCAAACAGTCCCTGTTTGCTGACAATATGATCGTTTACCTTGAAAACCCTAAGGACTACCCTAGAAAACTCCTAGAACTGATAAAAGAATTCATCAAAGTCTCCAGATACAAGACTAACGTACAGAAATCAGTAGCTTTTCTATACACCAACAGCGACCAAGGAGAGAATCAAATTAAAAACTCAATCCCTTTTATAATAGTTGCAAAGATAAAAATAAAATACATATGAATATATCTAACAAAGGAGTTGAAAGACCTTTACAAGGAAAACTAAAAAACACTACTGAAAGAAATCATAGATGACACAAACAAATGGAAACACATCCTGTGCTAATGGATGGGTAGAATCAATATTGTGAAAATGACCATACTGCCAAAAGCATTCTACAAATTCAACACAATCCTCATCAGAATACCACCAGCATTCTTCACAGAATTAGAAAAAAAAATTCTAAAATTAACATGGAACCAAAAAAGAGCCCACATAGTCAAAGAAAGACTAAGCAAAAAGAATAAATCTGGAGGCATCACACTACCTGATTCCACCTATACTATAAGGCCATAGTTACCGAAACAGCATGGTACCTGTATAAAAATAGGCACATAGACCAATGGAACATAATAGAGAACCCAGAAATAAACCCAAATACTTACAGCCAAATGATCTTCAGCAAAGCAAACAAAAACATAAAGTGGGGAAAGGACACCCTTTTCAACAAATGATGCTGGGATAATTGGCTAGCCACATGTAGGAGAATAAAACTGAATCTGCATCTCTCAACTTATACAAAAATCAACTCAAGATGGATTAATGACTTAAAAGTAAGACCCAAAACTATAAAAATTCTAGAAGGTAATGTTGGAAAAACCCTTCTAGACATTGGCTTAGGCAAGGATTTCATGACCAAGAACTCCAAAGTAAATGCAATAAAAACAAAGATAAATAGCTGGGATGTAATTAAACTAAAGAGCTTTTGCACAGCAGAAGAAACAGCCAGTAAACAGACAACCCACAGAGTGGGAGAAAATTTTCACAGTCTATATATTTGACAAAGGACTAATATCCAGAATCTACAATGAACTCAAACATATTAGTAAGAAAAGAAAATCAATCCCTTCCAAAAGTGGGCTAAGGACATGAATAGACAATTCTCAAAAGAAGACATACAAATGGCCAACAAACATATAAAAACATGCTCAACATCACTAATGATCAGGGAAATGCAAATCAAAACCACAATGTGATATCACCTTACTCCTGCAAGAATGGCCATAATCAAAAAATCAAAAAGCAGTAGATGTTGGTGTGGATGTAGTGAAGAGAGAACACTTCTACACTGCTGGTGGGAATGGAAACTACTACAACCACTATGGAAAACAGTGAGGAGATTCCTTAAAGAACTAAGCAGAATTACCTTTTGATCCAGGAATCCTACTACTGGGTATCTAGACAGAGGAAAAGAAGTCATTATTTGAAAAAGATACCTGCACATGCATGTTAATAGCAGCACAATTAACAACTGCAAAACTGTAGAACCAACCCAAATGCCCATTAATCAACAAGTGGATAAAAAAATTGGAATAGGGCAGGCACGGTGGCTCACACTTGTAATCCCAGCACTTTGGGAGGCCAAGGCAGGAGGATCACGAGGTCAAGAGATTGAGACCATCCTGGCCAACATGGTGAAACCCTGCCTCTACCAAAAATACAAAAAGTAGCTGGGTGTGGTGGCACGCGCCTGTAGTCCTGCTATTTGGGAGGCTGAGGCAGGATAATTGCTTGAACCTGGGAGGTAGAGGTTGCAGTGAGCCGAGATCGTGCCACTGCACTCCAGCCTGGCACCTGGCAACGGAGCAAGACTCTGTCTCAAAAAAAAAAAATTGTGGAATATATATATATATACATACATATATACACACACACATACACATATATATATATTGCACATATATATGATGGAATATATGCATTCGACATATGTATGAAATGGAATATATATATATATGCATTCCACATATATATATGATGGAATATATATATGCATTCCACATATATAAATGAAATATATATATATATACATTCCATATATATATGACAGAATATGTATATATACATGCATTCCACATACATATATGATAGAATATATACAAATGTATTCCAAATACATGTGATGGAATATATATATATCCAATCTACATATATATGATGGAATATACATATATATCCATTCCACATGTATATATGATGGAATATATATATGCATTCCACCATATGTATATGATGGAATATATATATATGCATTCCACATATTTTTGATGGAATATGTATATATCCATTACACATATATATATGATAGACTATATATATGCATTCCACCATATGTATATGATGGAATATATATATGCATTCCACATATATGCATTCCACATATTTTTGATGGAATATATATATATCCATTACACATATATATATGATGGAATATATATATATATGCATTCCACCATATATATATGTGATGGAATATATATATATGTGT
>CAUYLG010078003.1:0-66242 GCA_963573385.1 Cacajao melanocephalus
ACATGAGGCCAACAAACATATGAAAAAATGCTCATCATCACTGGTCATTAGAGAAATGCAAATCAAAACTACATTGAGATACCATCTCATACCAGTTACAATGGCAATCATTAAAAATTCGTGAGACAGATGCTGGAGAGGATGTGGAGAAATAGGAACACTTTTACACTGTTGGTGGGAGTGTAAACTAGTTCAACCATTGTGGAAGACAGTGTGGCGATTCCTCAAGGACCTAGAGATAGAAATTCCATTTGACCCAGCAATCTTATTACTGAATATATATCCAAAGGATTATAAATCCTTCTGCTATAAGGACACATGCACACGAATGTTCATTGCAGCACTGTTTACAATAGCAAAGACCTGGAACCAACCCAAATGCCCATCGATGTTAGACTGGAGAGGGAAAATGGCACATATACACCATGTAATACTATGCAGCCATAAGAAATGATGAGTTCGTGTCCTTTGTAGGGACATGGATGAACCTAGAAACCATCATTCTCAGCAAACTGATGCAAGAACAGAAAATCAAACACCGCATGTTCTCACTCATAGGTGGGTGTTGAACAATGAGAACATATGGACACAGGGAGGGGAGCATCACACACTGGAGTTTGTCGGGGGGAAATAGGGGAGGGACAGCGAGGGATGGGGAATTGGAGAGAGATAGCATTGGGAGAAATGCCAGATATCGGTGATGGGGAGGAAGGCAGCAAATCACACTGCCATGTGTGTACCTATGCAACGATCTTGCATGTTCTTCACATGTACCCCAAAACCTTAAATGCAATAAAAAAATACTCTTTTGAAAAAAAAATAGTTTTCTCTG
The DNA here is from genome assembly GCA_963573385.1 of Cacajao melanocephalus. Lineage (NCBI taxonomy): Eukaryota > Metazoa > Chordata > Mammalia > Primates > Pitheciidae > Cacajao > Cacajao melanocephalus. Next base: position 833 of record CAUYLG010078003.1, read on the forward strand.
AGATTGCTCTGGAAGATTTATGTTTAATCTTTTTGTTGATCAAAGATGGAGCTCAATGCCTCTCTCTAGCTATTTATTTGTACTGGTTGATTTGTACTGGTTGATATACGTACTGGTTGATTTGTTAATCTCTATTTATTACAACCAATGTATTAGTGGCAAGCCCTGAATTATTTGGGTTCATTTTCTCAAGTGTTGTGAATTCCCAAATAGAACAGAAACTATGCATTGTGATTCTGTCATGACTGCCAATGAGGTACTCCAGAAATTTAAAACCACAGAGCCTCTGCATCACTTTTTTGGTGGCGGTCGTGTGAGGGTTGTTAGTTTTATCTAACAGAGGAGAGTCTGTGAAAGGAGAGACCAAGCTTTGGCCAATGGTGACATTATTAGAGGAACAGAATAATTAGAAATAAATTATAACTTCTTTCACCTAAAAAAAAATAGCTGTTTACAAGATGCCATTTTAAAATGTGGGTTTCTTTCTCTTCTAATGGGAGGTCCTAATGAGCAATGTGATGATCCAGGAAGGTGAGCAAAGGGACTTAATAATTGAAGATTGACTGCAAGAATTGTTCTGTAGAAGTTTATTAAAATAACAAATCATTGAGTATTTTGGAGGTAATTATTTCACATTAGAATGGAGAATATGATTGTACCAGAAAGGAGCATGTGCAATCATTCTGTCTGTCCTTGTAAATTCTTGATCTGCAGCTCTAGAATTTTGGTTCTGACCAGTTTATGATGACTACATCCATTTTTGAATTACATACGTAATTTTAGATTGTACTTCATAGTCTTATGCTTAACAGTGTGTTGCCTTTGAAAGGTATTTCAGTTTCAATGTAAGCATTTCTTTGCTCCTCAAATTGATGGCAAGCTCCTCCTTTAGGGTCAGCATATGTTTTCTGCAGATTTTTATATCCTTTAAACTGCCTAATGGCGAGGTGAATACAAAGTAAAAAATAATATGTAGGGCAACTCTTTGGAAGGCTGAGGCAGAAGGATCACTTGAGCCCAGGAGTTTAAGGCTGCAGTGAGCTATGATTGAGTCACTGCACTCCAGCCTGGGTGACAGAGCAAGATGCTGTTTCTAAAAATAAAATAAAATAAACTTAGGGAATTAGATACAGTATCTCTTATGGCATAGAAATATGAAGATATTTGTTTCTGTCAACTCGGGGTGAAAATTTGATGAAATAGAGCAGTCTAATTGAAGTTCAGCTCTGGCTATATGACTTCTGTTTTCTCATCTGTGAAATGGTGATGATCAAAGCATTTGCCAGTTGTATGTTATCAGAAATGGAATTTTAGGTACTTCTGTCAGCTTTTGGAGTCTTGTTAATACTGTTATCATTTTTCCTAACACCATAGTATGATATATAATACTGAGAACTTGGCCAATACTACCTTGTGTTTTTATACCCAGAAAACTCAAGTATATACAAATAATTAGGGTAATTTGAGTGAGATAAATTTCAAAAATTAAACTTGTCAAAAATTCAATATTTCTACATTTTTTATGTGCTAAATGAAGACCTAGGAAACTCAGTGGGATGACAGCAGATGCCTAGACATTGTGCTGTGCAGAAAGATAAATAAGGTAAACATGAACTGTACACTTATGAAGCTTAGAGAATTAGCATAAGCACAGGAAATATAACACACATAGCCAAGAAATGTAGAATCATAAATTACTTGAAAAATGTAAAATGTTCATTATATAGCCATCTAGCATTGAATAATTTTAGATGATCTCAGTCTCATTATTGTAGGTCACTTTCCCTCTTCCCAGAAATGGCCTTAAATTATTCCATCAACTTTGTATCTTATTACTACTTTTGTCAAAGTGAATATTTGGTAAGTAAAATTTTAAGTAAACTGCTTCAGAATGTCACCATCTTATTTCAGATTTTTATGTACACTTCAACATTTGAACCTCCTTATTTTTTTTGTACTTAGTGGGACTAAAAATATCTGCACTACCTGTATGACACATTGTTATTTGAATACTTTGAAAGTATAAAACACTTTACAAATCCTGGGCATCATTGTTTAACTCCAACTAAATAAACAAGGTTGATATAGATGTTTTCAGTGCTGCTGCCTGACAGCAAAACATGTGTTAGCTCAGCGAGAGATATTCTGTATGTATTCTATGAAAATACTCACTGTTAAACTTTCCATTAATAAAAACTAATCACGTGATAAAGAGAACATTATTTGTTTCTTCTTCTGTCCCACTTGTTACAAATTTAGGCTTATGAACTACAGGCATATGAAAATCCAGGTTTCACAAGGAAAACTGTAGATCAGTGGCCCCAACTGTTTTGGCACCAGGGACCAGTTTTGTGGAAGACAGTTTTTCCATGGATAGATCATGAGGAGCAGGGAAAATTATTTGGGGATGAAACTATACCACCTCAGATCATCAGTCATTAGTTAGATTCTCATAAGGAACACAACCTAGATCCCTTGCATGCATAGTTTACAATAGGGTTTGTGTTCCTGTGAGAATCTAATGCCATTGCTGATCTGACAAGAGGCAAAGCTCAGGTGATAATGCTTGCTTACTCACCACTCACCTACTGCTCTGCAGCCCAGTTACTAACAGGCCATAGACCAGTACCAGTCCATGGCCTGGGGGTTGGAGAACCCTGCTGTAGAGTTTTTCTTTATTTGCTGATGTTTTACCATGTCTTAAGAAGAGTTAAGGAAGATTATAGGTCTAGGCAATATAATGTAATGGCAAGCCCTCAGGCTCCAAAGTCGTCGATTTCCCTTTGTTTCTTGGCCCCAACACTAATGATGTTTCTTTAGAAAAGTTGCTTAAAAATAATTACATTTATTGAATGCCTATAACATCTCAGGTACTGTTTCATATACTTTACATGTATGGGTTATGTACTATTCCCAGAAACAGTAGAAGTACATTATTATTGTGATTGTTTCTATTTGATAAATTAGGTAGCTCAGCTTTTAAACAGTTGAGATGAGATTTGATCCCAACAGTGTTTTCCAGAGCCTGTTATCTTTTTAGACCATTCTTCTCGGGCTCTGCTTATTATCTATAAATGAGATTAAAAGGTTGTCTACTTTATCAATTTGTGAGAATTAAATGAGATGATAGGTAATGAATAAATTACAATTCAACATCACCTGTAAATGCTCTTGATGTATTCCAAACATCTGTTGGCCAACATACTCATTTTTTTCAACTTGGGTAGCAGTGTTAAAATTATCATAGCTTGCAAATAGTGAAAAAGAAAAGGAGAAGATATATACTTGTTTATTTGAAATAGCTAATAAAGGACGAAGTGAAATCAGCTACTTATAAGTAGAATGAAAACATTAAAACTAAATACAATTTAAGAGGATGTAGTGCATTTTGATGGGCTGATTGTTGGTGTGGAAGAGACAGCTTCATATAAGCCAACTTTCTTTAATGATATTGTACCAAGGGAAACTATTGTACAACTCATTTACCTTCATTATTTACATATTTTTCAACCTAAATGATAATTCTGGAGATTTTCCTTTGCCTTTTCTTGAAATCAAATGAAATGATTGTTTTGTGATATGACACGTGATTTGTGGCATTTTGAGCCAACAGTATATTAAGACTTAATTTTCAATTCATTATAGATCTAGCGCCTGAATGAAATTTATTGAGACTAAGTAACTCTGATTGCAGTAATCGTGGGCTGTAATGATGGTTCAAGTGCAGTGATTCTTAGTAGGGGAGACAATAGAGCATGTAACTGAACTTATCTCTGGATTTTTGAAAGGTTAAGGCAATATCTGTTCTTCCAACCGCTCACTGGCTCCACATTTCAAACACACTATACCTGAGTTGGAATTATCAGCAAATGTGTTTCCAGATGGATATGTGAAAATAAAGAAAGATTGACTTAGCATGTTTTTAAAAATTGTGGTATACTATATATAATATTTACTGTTTTAAATATTTTAAGTGTACAGTTCTGTGGCATTAAGTACATTCACATTGTTTTGCGGCCATCGTCACCATCTGTGTATGGAATTGAGTTACTGTTTTTTATGATGTATTTTTTTACTTCGATTCTCCTCTTCTGAGTTTGTTAATGATGTCCAATTAAATGTATACTTAGTTTATATTTATGAGGCTACTTTTAAAATGGGAAAGTTGAGCCCCATCTGTCTGAGGGCACTGTAAAAATTTAACTTTTAAAAATGTAATTCCTGTTTTGCTGTTGTCGTTCCTCATGATTTCCTTTTTATATGAATATTTTCTTTAAACATATTGACAGTGAGTTTGACAGGCTGTCACTTCTGGCAAATGCCACTTTTTCCATAAGTAATTTCTTTCTTTGAAGAAACACTAATAGTCACTATATCTTATTATATTAAACATTTCCTTTTAACACTGGTAATATAAAAATTTTTGACTAACAGTTCTCACACAAGAATATCATATTGAAACAAAACTTAGAGGACCCGAGGCTTTTACTCAGAAAGAACTAACTCTTTTTCTTAATGACAGTGACCAAACCAATCAAATACATTGAAAAAGAAACAAAATAAATGCATTTTTATCTGAAATGGATGCCACCAATAACACTTTAGGAATTTGATTTTAAAAGGCCAGTACCCCCATGCAAGTTTAATTTCTTCAAGATACTTCACAAGGGTAGGACATTAAAGTATGTGTTTCTCTTTTGGAGTATCTTTTTCAACTAGCTGAAGGACTGATCACATCTCTTTGCCAATTGCAGTTCAGATAGGCTCTGGGAAGGCAAAGGACAGGATGTCATGCAAGTGAAAACAGAAGTGATTAATCTTATGGATAGATCAAGGAAATGTCTATGAACTTTAGAAGTGAGACTTGATGCTAAATAGGTGTTTGGTATATGAAAACTACGGATGAAGCATTCCTGGTAAAGAGAAAGGCCTGACTGAAAGCCGTGACCTAGGAACGCAGCGGAGGGAAGCCTACCTTGGAAGAAGAGGTTGATCTGGCAAAGTACTGCAGAACATAGGTTGTAGATCATGTAAAACCTTGTAGGGGGTTTCAGCTTCTTGAAGCCTGAGTTCAGTGAGAAGCCACTGAAAGGTTTTTAGCAGGAAATTAACATCGTTTCTAATTTTTATTTTTAGGAAAGTAACTTGCTACTAAGTGGTGAATGGGAGATAAGAATGTCTATGAGGTGAAAGCCTGTTCTTGCTGAAGCCCAGAAATACTTATTTACTCTTTCTTGGTGTAAATGAGATGAAAGATACTGCAGGAACACCACATGTGTTCAATAACCGAGGGAGTGATATACTTGCCTACGGGGAAGTGAATAGTACTTGAACAGCTGGTAATGTCTGTTGCCCTTAGGAAATTTATTTCATCAAGCATACAGTGTTTCAACCCTTATTAACTTATTTCATAAGGCATAATATATCTGACTGTGATCTGTTCACTTAATGCTACTCTGCTCTTTGCATGAGCATGGGATAACCATTATTTCTCTTTGTGGTCGTAGTTTATAAATGTTCAATTAAAGACATTTATCATATCTCTGAAAATGTTTCTTCTCCCATAAAATTAACATCACCTCCTCAAAAAGATGCTTATGATATGTGCTGCATTATAGTTACCATTAAAATGTGTTCAGAAACAAAAATAGAATTGAACATCTATAGAGGAATTTTTTTAAAGAGAGGGCTTTGGAATCAAACCTGTGTTTGAATTCTAGTTCTGCCATTTACCAGCCATTTTTACTTGAGTAAGGTACTTATCCCTTCTAAAACTCAGTTTTTTTATCTGGAAAGAGGCATAATAACACCTACTTTATGAAGTTGTTGGTTACATAAAGCCATCTGTGAGAAATGGTTAGACCAGTGACTGACACATATACATTCATAAATTCTGTAAGTGATAGATAAATAACATAAATAATAAATGAATGCTATAGCTAATGAATGTGCTTAAAAAGCCTACAATGCAAATTATATTCATAAAGTGTAAAATCTATGTGACCATATGATATACTAGGACAAGAATACCTGTTAGATTTCAGATTCAAGATAACATATTAAGTGTAGTTATCTTTGCTAGTTTAGCTTTATGTATTTGCATAAATAATTATTTAAATTTGTCTGATTGCATTACGGACTGGCAGGCAATAAATTTCATTATCCAGTCTTAAAATGTGAAGAGAAAACAGCTCAAAGTTCATTTAATTCTCATGCCTGATCTTTCTGAGGGATACGATGTACAACATGAGATAATTCTTTTGTCTTCTTTTCTTTTGTGCATTCAGTAACAGTTATATCATTTTTTTCTGAATCAGCCTTTTTACAAAACCATTATGTGATAAGTTCTTGTCTTGGAAAACCTCAACAGCTTCCTCAACACCTATATTTTAAATCCTGCTTAAATTAGATTAAAATAAGGCACTCTGTTAAGCTGTAAAATGGCTTTTTGCTTTTTAGTTGAGTGTTGGTTTGAATGTGTCATTTGACCTATATTGCTGCTCTGAATCTTCCTCGGTTGGCCCAATGATGACAATTTCAATGGTGTGGGTGTTTGCAGCGGAGTTGTTCCTAATAAGGAAGTAACGCTATTGTCTTTCAGACATCATTCAGCCTGAAAAGTACTATTTTTCCCACCTAGAGCTATAAATGTCTGCAAAGTCTTTTCTTCTTCTGGTAGCATCAGCAGCAGCAGCAGCAGGAAAAAAAATAGTCTTCAGAGATTTGCAGCTTTTGTAGTTTTGGGGTGTTGTGGTTCCAGGCTGAGTCACTCATCCTTTTTCAAAAGTTATATGCAAAGAGTTGATAGCTAAATGGTGACCAAAGTACTTGATTTATTAGTGTCTGGCAGTCATCCAGTATGTAGTAGAATACAAGACTCTCTGTCAACAATAGCTGCATAAAGAGCAAACTGCTCTGCCTGAACCTAAAATAAGGCCTTCTGCTGTCTGCCCGTTAATTGAAGACAAATGAGCCAGGAATGGCTGATGATAAAACATGAACAAAGAATAGGCAATTGTCATGCACACAGAGGTACTATCTGTGCCTCTTTGAGGAATAGAAGTCCCCTGACTTGGTTCTTACTTTCAGAGAAGCTAACCCAGCCCAGTAATACATTTTAGCTCCTTGAATGTATAATTATGACCAATGAAAAATAAGATGCTACCTTTTTCTTGGGCCAGATAAGAAGATGGAGGAGGAGGGCGACTGAAGGGCCCTACTTGAGGGTGGGATTGAGATTAGAATGTGAAGAGAAGAGCAGAAAGCTTCCTTCTTACACAAATAAAGGTTCGGCGGATTCATCTAGAAACATGAGTTAAAAAAAAAAAAAACAAGAGTGGAACTCTAGTTTCTAAAGTCTGTGGAATTGGGACAAATGGTAATTATAAAGACTAAATGTGAACACTCATAGTTCTTTAATTTGATTGTATTACCACTTAATTCATAGTTTTGAAGGAAATAGCCATTACATTAGATGGCGCATTAATTTTAAGATGCAATCCAATTTTCAAAATGTTAAAATGGAAAAGAAAGTTAAAGGGTGATTGTTAGAGCAAGCATCTCCAAATATTCTGTGTGAGGGCATTTTAATTGCATGCTATTGCAAAGTTAAATTCAAAAATTTTTCAAATTACTGGGTGTTACATGCCCTTCTGGTGGAAGTCACGTTTTCTCTTTCCTTTCTGTCTCTCTCTCTATCCTCCCTCTTTCCTCCTACCCCAAATCTATCACTAAAGACTACCTTGCTGTGGCCAGCTAGCTGAAAGAAACCATCTGCCTTAGGAATAAGCCTACACTAGATTTAAACTACAAAGAAGCAGGTTGGGGAAAAGAGAAAGTGAGGATTTCAAGTCAAGAAAGCATTTTCCTGCTTACTTTGGCAAAGTGTTCTGCCAGCAGCATATTTGGATTCACACTGTCAGTTTATTTCTTTCCATTTAATATGTTTTGTCAACCTTATAAAGCCAAAAAATAAAGAAACACCAATGGCACTGCTGGAAAGAGATAACTGATTTGTGAGGAACCTGTATGCATTTTAGCCACTAACCAATGTATCAAACTGGGCATAACTTAACACATGTTAATAGTTTTCCCAAGGTAAGAAGCTTGGTTTGGAGTGAACAGCCCCTGTACTTTTCAGATTGTATTTTAAGATCTTGTGAATTGATGTTCTGTGGGGAAAACTTGCCTTAGTTTTAATGTAATGGTCCATGACTAAGAAAAATCAAGGAGTTGCTTTTTGTTTTCTATCTTCGATTTTTTCCCACACTTCCATGGTTCAAGTGGTAGGCTGGGGGAGGTCCTCAAACACCAGTGTGACCAGGACCCAAGCCTGTGTTTAGGCTCTTGACACCACTGCAAGAAGGAATTCAAAGATGAATCAGAAAATAGTGAATGTTCAGAGATTTATTGAAAAGTAAAATGTACACACTCAAGAAAGGGCAGTGCAGACATACTTGAGGGAAAATTCCCCAATGGAGTTTGGGGTTTTTACCTTTATGGGTTTCTTTAAGCAGGGGGGTAATATTCATGAAGATTCCTGGAAAGAGATGGAGATTTCTCAGAATGGTGGTGCCACCCATTTTTACACCAAATATCGGTGATCCTGGAACTGTCATGGCAGTGGTGGGTGTGTATTTATTATGTTAATAAGCATATAAAAAGTTTCGAGGTGAAACCTAGGTCAACTCAGGGCCATTTTGGGCCCAGCCAGTCTTAGCCAGCTTGGCTCACAACCTAGTTTTCCAGGGTCTTATCAGTCCCTAGCTTATACAACTATTTCAAGTTTCCTTTTGCTAGTCATGTGAAACTGCTCCCTGGAATTTTCTATTCTCCTGTAACTGCCTTTTATTACTTCTGTCTCACAAGTGGTCAAGAATGTAATGGCAAATTTCAAACCAAACAAATTTAGAGGGAAGGTATAATGAACCTATATGTAGTCATTACCCAGCTTTAAATTTTTTTTTCATTTAAATAGATGTTTGATTTATTTCTTTTAATTTAAAATTTTCTTCTTTTTTTTTTTTTTCAAACTCCCAGCATTTTGGGAGGGCAAGGTAGAAGGGTTGCTTGAGCCCAGAAGTTTGAGACCAGCCTGGGAAACAATGTGAGACCCCGTCCCATAAAAAAAAAAAAAAAAAAAAAAAAAAAAAAAAAAAAAAACTACGCGTGGTGACACTTGAAATTATAAAGACTAAATGTGAACACTCATAGTTCTTTAATTTGATTGTATTACCACTTAATTCCTAGTTTTGAATGAAATAGCCATTATATTAGATGGCACATTAATTTTAAGATGAAACCCAATTTTAAAAATGTTAAAATGGAAAAAATAAGGTGATTCTTAGAACAAGCATGCTACTTGGTGCTACTTGGGAGGCTGAAGCAGGAGGATCACTTGAGCCCAGGAGTTTGAGGTTACAATGAGCCACACCACAGCACTCTATCGTGGATGACAGTGAGACTCTGTCTCTAAAATAATAACTTAAATAAACCTAAAAAATAAAAAGAATGCAATGGTTAGTGAAATATAGCACTTTTGTGATCAGAGCAGTAATAGCCCAGGATATGTATAGTTTAAGAAAAGGAAAATGATCTTAATCCACCTTGTGTTAAAGGAATTTTTAAAAACTACTTTATTCAATAAAGATTTATTATTTTAAATGCATATGAACTTTCAAATATAAATTAAGTCTACTTATGTCTTTAAAATTTCATTGAATATAAATTGTGTTCAATTTCAATTACTACCTGTGTATAAACACATTGTAAAAATCTCTGAATACTATGTGAAAGCATTTTAACACTCATTCCTTTATGCTTCAAAGTTTACATTTATATGTACTTCCTTGTATTTTTATATGTGTTCATTTGACCTTATCTAAATGTGGCCGTGTAATGTTTTTATATCCCATTTCATGCTTACCACAATACTGTGTACATGGCACCTATCCTGTACATATTTAACTTAGAGGCAAAACTGTAAAAGTCTTATATATGTTATCTTTATATTGCTGCTTTAAAGATATGGGATCCAAATAGCTTTCTAGAATTGCAAAAGATGAAAAACTCACTTTCAGAGGTCACGTGAGATTGGGAAATCACCCTGGTCTTACCCAAGGAGGTATATTGTTTAGAAACTTACATGCCCATCAGTTTCTTGTACTGTAATTTGGAATCAAGAAACTATCTCAGTTTCTTATACAAGTAGTTTGAAATCAGGTTGTTAAGTTTCATTCTATTCTGCTAGAATGCACAAGAATCCAAAGCAATAATGTAATTTATACTTTTCAAAAGGCTAATGCCAAATGTTATTAGCAAAGTGGTCATAAGTCTCCAACTGCAACAAAGTGAATGATTGTTGGGCAATGTCGTCCTGCAATGTGAAATTCTTGTATGCATTCTTTCTAAAAAAGAAGCAAAATAAGCCTTTCCTATAGAATTTCCACTTCAAGATTCCATCGTCGACACATAGCAAATACTGTTGCCAATACTGAAAGTTAAAAGCAAGGACTCACATAAAGTCTTTTGTTGCTGAAATTAAAAATAGTTGTCACTATTTTCAATATCAAAATCCTATGGTTTTTGACAGGTTTAAATTCTCTCTTGATTCATTTCAGAACAGGGTCATCTTTTTTATATTTCTTTGACATTTTTAAAAATAAGTAGTTTGGCTAGGAATTGAGTGTTCAAAGCTATCTTGGCCCTTTGCACCCTAATATTTTAGTAACACTGTCAACTGAATCAGTTCTTAAGAGCTGGAAACACAATGAAGACAATTATCAAAGAATTAATTAAAATATTTTCTTGAATGACAAAATTGACATTATCTACTACTTATATAAGGAGACTACATTGTGGATTAACCCTGAAATTGGTACTTGGAAAGTTTATTCCAGTGTGTTTTGTTAAGATTTAAATTCATGACATTTGAAAAATATAATTAAACACTGAGAGTGATTCTTTTGGTTATTATATATTTGTTAAGTATTCCATTGTAAGTGCGACCTATAAATCTGTTAAATTAAATACTTGGGAGTAAATAAGTTTACTTTTACTTTCTTTGGAAACATTTGGATTACCCCAACAGTAGAAGTAACAGATTGAAAATATTTATTTTCAACTTTCAATTTATGTGCCACTCAAATGCCAGTGAATAAGGATCACATTTGATTGTCAAAGCTCATGGAATGGTACGCCTAAGATTTGTACATTTTTAATATATGAAGTTTGCATTAAGAGAGCATGAATGTTGAACTCTAGTTAATGATATGCCTGCTGAAGTGTTTTAAGGGTGAAGAGTACTTGTCTGCAACTTACACTGAAATAAAATGGAGCAATATTTGGATAAAAGGATGAATATATGTGTGTGTATGTAATAAAGCAAATATTATATAATTTATTATTGAACATAGATGATGAGTATATGGGTGTTCACTGTAAAATTCTTCCAACTTCTCTGTATGTTTGAAAATTTTTCATAATAAGATGTGAGGGAAAAGCTTAAAACATGCTTGAATTACAATTCTATAATGATGTATTAAATTCTGGAAGTACTTCAAAGTTACATTCAAAAATATTGGTTTCTGCCATCTTAAAAGCATGTAATAAGAATTTTTTAAAATTGAGTATTAAAAATAAGACTTTAATATTTGAAACTTAGATCTCATATGGCACTGTTTCTATTGTGGATTTTGGGGTTAGATCAGTAGGTAGACAAGGTATCTTCTTTCAGTGGCTCGTATATACAAGACTTCAATTTGTAGTTCCCACACTGAAAAGAGCCTTTGATGAAACCTGTCTTGATAGGAACATCTGAAAGTGTTGATGAGTGCCAAAGACTCGAATGGAAAACAAACAAACAAACAATAGTAAAAAGAATTACTGTTTGCTTTAAAATTCTAGTAAAATGGTGTTAGACTACATGATGGCATTAATCCCATTTGCTATGCCAAGATTTAAGAAGCAATCTGTGGTTTATCATCTGGTTTGCCATTTTTTGTCAAACTTAAGGAATATTTTAGTAATAATTTTTAAACGATTATATGCAATAATAGCTTAAATTTTAATACCCATTAATGAGCATCCATAAAGAAAACAATTCAGTACCACTTAAAAATGATTTGAATATCAGTCATCATAATACGATGAACACATTTGATAGAGAATGTGTGAATACAAGTACATATGAATCAGTTTTATTCTGAGTCTCATGAAGTTTTCTCAGAAGTACCCAGAGGATCTGCACTACCAGATTGATAAAGACAATTTTTTGGTGCTTTTCCCACGCAAGGAACTTTTCTAGAAAAGTTTCAAAGAATACATGTCCAAGCATGAATCCTGGAAAATAAAAGTGATCTTATAAATTTGAAAAGGAAAGATGTATATGGCTCTCACATGAAACATCCTCTGGCAAGGGAGTAGGTACATGATGGAAATACATGGATTTTCACTGAAGAACTGAAACTATAAGTGGCAAAGTAAACTTCATTTATACTATTGATGTATTCAACTGAGAAAAATACATTACTTTTAGATTGGAAGATGCAAAGGCACGTGAAATGTTTTAAAGACCATGTCATTCTCTTGTTTCCTTTATACTGATATTAGTTATACTCTTCCTTATCATAATGAGTGTTGCTACAGTTTATACCTGTAGCAACAGTTTATACCTGTTTATACCTGCCTGCCATTCTGACTTTTAGCAGACCACCTGTTGAGAGAAAGTTTTTTTTTTCATTCTGTTATCTACATCATTGAAAAACAACACAATCCATGTGAAGAAACAAAATTGTATTTGTAATGTTCATATAGAAATATAGTTTAGCAGTCCACCTAATGCTAGAATTTTTGTCGCATTTTAAGTGTAATGGAATTTTTAAATTTCCATATGACTTAATAGCTGGAAGGAAACATTAATATTTAAATATTAATTTCAATACCAAAGATAAAGCAAATTAATACTTTTGAATGAATATTATAAATTCCCTAATGAGAAGATAATTGCATAAAGTTAAGTATGTATTTATAGTTTGAAGGACTAAATCATTTGTGATACATGACCGTACTACCTACCTGATTCATCTTTTTGCCAAATATTTCCATATTAATTCTTGAAGTCAGTTCTCAGCATATGTCAACTTTTACTGTTGTGGTGGGTGAGAGAGTGGAGAATCAGGCTTTAAGGTTAATTTATAATTTACCATGTGAATATTGCCAGGAGTTAAAATGACCTTTAAGCATTTTATGAATTGCCTATTTCAGTATTTGTAGATTTTGTATATGCAACCCTGTATAGTAATTATTAAGCATACAAAAGTTTTAGAACTACTAAAGAACCAAAGGAAGTCTATTTTGCAGATATTTAAGACATTCGATTATTTGCTTTACAAATAACTAAGAAATACCTAGTGATGAATAAGATTTGGATAGGTGATTCTATAGCTATTAGCCACTTGTGGCTACTTAAATTTAAGTTCATTATAATTAAACAAAATAGAAAATTTGGTTCACCACTCACAGCAGCCAGATTTCAAGTACTAACCGCCAAATGTGCTTAGTAGCTTCATATTGAACAGCACAGAAAGACATTTTTATCATTGCAGAAAGTTCTACTGAAGAGTATTGTTCTCAACTGTCTCCCTGGGATTTTTTCTGTTTTGTTAGAAGATCAAACTTCTAAAAACCTAACACATTGTTTTGAGAATTGTAGAAGCTATTTGAGACTCAAGTTATCTGATAGAAAAACTCGATTGTGTATTTTAGATGTTGTATTTTCTAAAAATATCAAGTATTTTTAAAATAAGAGTGCCTAATAAGGATTATTGATATGGTACTGCACATTCCTTGTCATTAAAAAAGTGGTCAGCACATGGAAAAAGAACCCTATATAGTTTAATTAAAAATCACTTTTTCTCTCCTAAAATTATTCTTTTTTAAAATATACTTTAAGTTCTGGGGTACATGTGCAGAACATGCAGGTTTGTTACATAGGTATACATGTGCCATGGTGGTTTGCTGCATCTATCACCCCATCACCTACATTAAGTATTTCTCCTAATGCTATCCCTCCCCAATGCCCCCAACACCTGCTATCCCTCCCCTAGCCCCACCACCCCCGACAGGCCCCAGTGTGTGATATTCTCCTCCCTGTGTCCATGTGTTCTCATTGTTCAACTCTAACTTATGAGTGAGAACATGTGGTGTTTGGTTTTCTGTTCTTGTATCAGTTTGCTGAGAATGATGATTTCCAGTTTCATCCATGTCCCTGCAAAGAACATGAACTCATCCTTTTTTATGGCTGCATAGTATTCCATGGTGTATATGTGTCACATTTTCTTTATCCAGTCTATCACTGATGGGCATTTGGGTTGTTCCAAGTCTTTGCTATTGTGAACAGTGCCGCAGTAAACATACATGTGCATGTGTCCCTAGAGTAGAATGATTTATAATCCTTTGGATATATACCCAGTAATGGGATTGCTGGGTCAAATGATATTTCTATTTCTAGATCCTTGAGGAAGTGCCACACTGTCTTCCACAATGGTTATACTAATTTACACTCCCACCAACAGTGTAAAAGTGTTCCTATTTCTCCACATCCTCTCCAGCATCTGTTGTCTCCTGATTCTTCAATGATCACCATTCTAACTGGCATGAGATGGTATCTCAATGTGGTTTTGATTTGCATTTCTCTAATGACCAGTGATGATGAGCATTTTTTCATATGTTTCTTGACTGCATAAATGTCTTCTTTTGAAAAGTGTCTGTTCATATCCTTCGTCCATTTTTGATGGGGTTGTTCGTTTTTTTCTTGTAAATCTTTTTAAGTTCTTTGTAGATTCTGGATATTAGCCCTTAGTCAGATGGATAGCTTGAAAAAAATTTTTCCCATTCTGTTGGCTGCTGGTTTACTCTAATGATAATTTCTTTTTCTGGTATCACTTAAGTTCTATAGATAAATTATTTATTTGAATTAGAGCTCAACCTTTCCTGCTCTAATTTTCCAAAGAAGCAAGCAATATTATTCAATGGGGACCTTTCTCTAACCTCTTAGCAAAAAATTGCTAATCATTTTAGACTGGTTTTATCTATATTAAATAATAATAATTAGCACATATCCATTACTTTCTGTGTTAGGCTATTCTTTCATTGCTATAAAGGAATACCTGAGACTGGGTAATTTATACAGAAAAGATATTTAATTGGTTCACAATTCTGCAGGCTCTACAAGCACAGCACTAGCATCTGCTCAGATTCTGAGAAGATCTTAGGGAGATTTTACTCATGATCTTATGACAGAAGGTGAAGTGGGAGTAGGTGAGAGCAAAAGCAAGGGTGGGGAGGTGTCAGATACCTTTAAACAATCAGACCTGCAAGAACTCAATCACTATTATAAGGATAGCACCAACCCATGAGGGATCCACCTCTATGACCCAAATGCCTACCAACCAGTCCTACCTCCAACATTGGGGATCACATTTCAACATGTGATTTGGAAAGGATAAATATCCAAACCATGTCACTTACTATATGTCAGATACTGTGACAAGTACTTTATATATTTTCTTTTCCTCTCACTTAGCTCTTACAGTAACCTTATGAGGAAGGCACTATTAGTGTTCCAATTTTCAGATGAAGAAATGGAGACTAAATGGGGGAGTAACTTAACCAAACCTTCACAAATTAAAAAGAAAGAATGAAAGAAAAACTGCAACTTTGAATTTAGGTAGTCTAGCTCTGGACACCTCTAGGTTTTATTGCCTCCAAAAGGTGGAACTTGTCCTTAATACCTAATTTGTCAAGATCTGTAGGGTCACAAAATGAGCAAAAGCCTTGACACCCCTGATTGTTCATTGACGCAACATGCAAATAAAGTACAAAGGAACAGAAAGTTACTTGTAATCTAAGCAAACTTCTCATTGCTTCAAAAAAAATCAAGTGTAATAAATCTTTATGGGAGAAGTTGTTTTTGTCTACAAGATCCATTAATAAGGGTAGATGCTTAGAATGAGTCAATAGAACAGATAAATTTGACAATACAAGAGAGAGAAAACAGCCATATGACCCAGAGATCCCTCTGTTGGGTATCTACCCAAAATAAATCTAATCAACACCTCATAGAGATATCTGTGTTTTCACATTCATTGCATCATTATTCACAATAACCAAGATAGGGAAACAATCTAAGTGTCAAAGGATGGATGAATAAAGAAAATGTGGTGTGTGTGTGTATGTATAATGGAATATCATTTACCCTTAAAAAAATAAGGACATTCTGCCATTTGCAACTACATGCATGAATCTAGAGGACATCATGCTAAGTAAAATCAGACACATAAAGAAAAATACTGTATGACCTAACTTATATGGGAAATCATTTTTTAAGTCAGATAAATAGAAAAAGAGAGTAAAATGATGGTTGCTAGTGGGGAAAGAAGAGAAAATGGAGAGATTTTGGCCAAAGGATACAAAGTTGCAGTTATTTAGGATGAATAAGTCTAGAGAGCTAATGGACAGCATGAGGACTGTAGTTAATAACATTGTACTATATATAAAAATTTTGCTGAGGGAGTACAGTTTAGGTACTCTTACCACAATAAATAAAAGTAACCATTGAAGGTGATGGAAATATTAATTTGTCTATAGCAATCATGTATATCAAAACATCTTATACACTTGACATATATACAATAAAAATAAATATTAAAAAAGAGAGAGAGGCTGGGTGCCATGGTACATGCCTGTAATCCTAACAATTTGAGAGACCAAGGCTGGTGGATTGCTTGAGCCCAGGAGGTTGAGATAAGCCTGGGCAACATAGCAAGATCTCATCTCTACTAAAAATTAAAAAAAAAACAAAAAACAGCTGGGTGTGGTGGCACATGCCTGTAGTTCCAACTATGTGGGAGGCTGAAGCAAGAGGATCACTTGAGCATGAGAGATCAAGGCTGCAGTGAGTCATGATCATGCCACTGCACTCCAGTCTGGGCAACAGGTCAAGACTCAGAGAGACAGAGAGAGAGAGAAGGAATAATCCTAGGTTCATAAAAGGTAAGAAAGGGTGGCACTCAGCTCACACGTAGAATGGTTGGCCTTAGAAAAAAGGACACCTCTTCCACTGTAAAAAAAATAAAAAGAGGGCGGGGTGGGAGAAGGAAAATATGGGGTTGGCTTAGATCTAATTTCTGGTTTGGTAACAGTGAGATGAGATGAGTGAGTACAGGGGAGCAATTTAATGGTGCCAATATTTTCTGTGAAATGAGCAAGTATTAATCAATTGTAGAAGGTTGGAAGTTTGAAGAGAGTAAAACAGTTTTGAAATAGCTGTTCTAAAGAATAGAGGAGAGAGTTGACTAGGAAATGTAGAAATAATGTCAGGTAGCATAAAGGATCCCTCTGAAGAAGGAAGCGATGATTGATAGATTGACCAATTGATTACTGAAAATATTTTAACGTGAAATATACCATCTATGTTGATTAATTATATATGTCAACTTAGCTGAGCCACAATGCCAAAGTATTTGGTCAAACATTATTCTGGATGTTTCTGTGAGGGTAATTTTGAATGACATTTACATTCATGGACTTTAAATAGAGTACATTGCCCTCCATAATGTGAGTGGGCCTCATAAAATTCAGTTGAGTGCCAGAATAGAGCAAAAGGCTGACCTTCTCCCACTCTCAGCAAGAGGGAATTATCCAGCAGGCTGCCTTCAGAATTCATCTTCAACATCAGCTCTTCCCTGAGTCTCCAGTCCATTGGCTTCTCCTATCAGATTTTTGACTTACCAATCCTTCACAATGGTGTGACCAAATTGCTTAAAATACATCTCTTTACACATATATACATAACACACACACACACACACACACACACACACACACACACAACCTTATTGGTTCTGTTCTCTGGAGAACACTGATAATAATACAATACCTATGTAGAAAAGTGAATTATATATAAATATATAAAAAATAATTAAAATGATAAACAAGGTTTACAGATCAAGAAATAAAGGTTTCCCAATGCTCTGTTTCTGATATATTTATGAGGTACATGAATAACTCATTCCTAAGACCATATTCTATAATTGGAAACAATTTGCACACTTACGACTTTTTAATTTTCTTAACAATATTCAGCATCCCTCTGTAGACTCCACAAAGTTAGTCGGGTTGGACCAAGGTTGTATTTAAAGGAAGGTACAATGTAAGGACAGCCTGATTTTTAAAAATTAACAATATTTGCAAAGTGTCATTGATGGAATGGGCCATATAGAAAGAGATGTAAGCTGATATGTTAGAAGGAAGAGAGAAGACTAGAGGCCTATGTCCTATGGGCTTAATAGACAAGAGATGCTGCTAACTAATGATTGCCAGAAAGAATGGCTTCCAGCACTCCAAAAATAGCTGTCATTTTTGGTAAATGTTTCCTAACATTTAACTGACTCCTAACAAATAAAACTATCATGAGTCAGATTATTTTGATCCTTTGAGGAATATTTTGCAACCAGCTTTTACTAGATGGTTACTTTGCTTCAATTTCGATATATTATGGGTGATTTACTGAGGTTTCCTTCTTCCAGATGAGACTTGTGGCATGTGACGTAGAACTTTGACACCTCAGTTGTCTGTTTATCTGTGTGCCAAAGCAAAATCCAAATCAAAACATATTGAACTAACAGGCACAGTGGTTCAGGCCTATAATACTAGCGCTTTGGGAGGCCTACAGGGGAGGATTGCTTGAGCCCAGGAGTTGAAAACCAGCATGGACAACTTGGTGAGACCGCGTCTCTACAAAATATTAAAAATTTAGCCAAGATGGTGATGTACACCTGTAATTCTACCTGCTCAGGAGGCTGAGACAGGAGGGTCACTGGAGCACAGGAGATCGAGGCTACAGTGAGCCATGTTCATGCCAGTGCACTCTATCGTGGGCAATAGAGCAAGACTCAATCTCAAAAAAAAAAAAAAAAAAAAAAAGCCATATTGACCTTATCAACCCTCAACCCACCTATACAGAGGTGATAGGGTCTCACTAGGCTTCTTCATTTGATAAAAGGTAATTTCTATGTCTCATTGATGGCTAAACCATAAGGGTTTGTACCTAGTCATCACCACACTTCATGTTAAATATATACATCAACCTATTCTAAATCAATATTTATTTATAAATGATTGAGAGATATAGCATTTATAGAGGGCTGTCTAAAAAGTTATACCAACCATGTATCTTTGGATTTACCATAAAGTGTATCCTTGGATTAAGTTAGACTAGCAAGGAGTGATGTACTTCCATCACATTATTTAGGGCTCATATAGAATTTTTTTGGGGATACCGTTGTCTTATCTTGAAGAAGCCCATAAGCAACAATCTTATAAATACTTCATTGCATTTACTGTAAAGTTTTTGTTGAGGATATTGTTCATCATACTATATAAAATACTTTTTATAGCAGTGCACTGGGAAATTTTCTGTTACATCTCTGTACCATGTATAATTGTATTTCTTCTATGTAAATTACCTATTTTTTTCTTCAGTTTACTGTGAATCATATGCCTATCATTGCATCAAATGATAGGAAGCTCAGAGGTAAACATCTGGTCTACTTCTAGCAATTGTACTGATGTTATAGCGCTAATTCCATCTATTTATGTCATCTCTGGCTTCATTTTATATATTATTCTTTATAAATTTTGTTTTTCTATATTTATGTTTAGTTTGTTCTGATTGATCTGTCTTACTTTTTGTTTTAAGTCTTTCGTGTCATATGAATTCTGTAAACCATCTTAAATCTTTTTGGTAACAATATAGAGCATAAATCAGTAAGTATGCTATATATAAATTATGGACGAAAAGAGCAGCCTGGACTAGTGGAAAGAACAGGTACTAAGGCCACTTAACTGGGCTTCTTTTTTTCTAATCTAAAAAAATATGTTACACTTCCTCCTCTCAAGATCTTTGTGAAGAGAAAATCAGATAGTATGCATAAAAACACTTTAAACAGCAGACTACCTCTTAAATGCAAAACAATCATAATATTGTAATCTTTTAAGGAGAACAAAATTGATGGTTTGTGTGATAGTAAGTTAATAATAAGAATTATATCCCCTAATCACATTGAAAATAATAATAGCCATTTTTTAAAAGACACTGAGGTTTAAGACTAAGTCTTAGAGAAAATAGGAAGTTAGGTATTATTATTAGCTAATTAAAAATTATTGCATTCTTATGCTCACAAAATATTCTGCTGTAATCTAAAAAGTCCTGTATCTCAGGAAATAAGTTACCCAGTTTCCTCATCTGAAAATTAAAAAGGTTAAACTACACTTTCCCCATGTTGTTTTCTGGACAAAATCCATATAATTTTTTTAGCTTTTCTGGCTTGTATAAGCCAAACAACTATTCACAGAACATTTCTATGTTGTCATAAAATGATAATTACTATTAACTGTATTAAACATTTATTTACATAGCAAATTACTACAAGTTCAGTGCTCTACTAATCATTTTTGCCATCTACAGTAAAATAAACTCCTGTTTAGTACCAAGGCCTAATCCATATGGTATCATAAAAGATACTAGTGAAACACAAAACCACTGATATAAGTGATAAAATGTTATATTCAATAATCATATTAGGAGCCAAACACAGAACAGGTAAAACATTTCCTGCAAAATTGATACAGATGACTGCTTTGAATGTGACTGTAAAAATCCAGAAAATAACATCAAAAGTTCATTTGAAAGCACTTTTATAATAAAGTATAGAATAATATTAAGATATCACTGTTAGCTTCTTGGGGTTCAAAGATTAAAAAAACAAGAATATAACAAAATATGCATAAGAAAGATATCAATGAGACTGAAGAAAAAAAATCTACAGATATGTAACACCACAGCTGCGATAAAAGCCAGAGGTAAATAAACTCATCCATTCAGGTGGCTTTCTCACTGACTTGTGAGGAATGACTAAGAGGGATATGTGACCAATAATATGGTGTTCTTTTTAATTTGTATTTTTTATTTTTGTGGATACATAGTAGGTGTATATATTTATGGGGTACGTGAGATTTTTTTTCACACAGGCATACAATGTGTAATGATCAAATCAGGGTAAATGGGGTATCCAACATCTCAAGTATTTATCTTTTGTGTTACAACCAATCCAATTATACTCTTGTAGTTATTTTAACATATACAATTATAGTCACCCTGTTGTGCTATTAGATACTAAGTCTTCTTAATTTTACTTTTTGTAACCATTAACCTTCCCCCCGTACCACCCCCACTACCCTTCCCAGCATCTGATAACCATCCTTCTACTCCCTATCTCCATGAGTTCAATTGACTTGATTTTTAGATCCCACAAATAAGTGTGAATGTGTGATGTGTGTTTTTCTGTGCCTGGCTTATTTCACTTAACATAATGATCTCTAGTTTCATACTTGCTGTTGTAAATGACAGGATTTCATTATTTTATGGTTGAATAGTACTCCATTGTGTATAAGTGCCAATGTGGTGGTTTTAATATGTGTCCACAAATTTTTTGATGATACTTCTCATTTCAAGAAGTCAAGGCTAATTTCCCTCTTCTTGAGTGTGAACTAGATTTAGGGATGTGCTTGTAATGAGTAGAACAGAACATTACGTGATTTCTGAAACTAGGCCATAAAAAGCTTTTCAACTTCTACTTCCTTTCTCCCTCACTCAGCTCTCTCTCTTGGATTATTCACTCTGGATGAAGCCAGATGATAATTCATGAAGACAATCACCTATCCAGAGGCCTCTGTGGTGAGAAATTGAGATCTTTTGGCAAAAAGCCAGTGAGGAACTCAAAGACTTCTACCATCATTTATGTGAGTGAGCTTGGACATGAATCCTCAGCCTCCCAAAAAAGCCTTCAGATAAATGCAGCCCTAGCTGACATCTTGGCTATACCCTCAGAGAAAACACCAAGCTAGTCCTATCCAGCTAAGCTTTTAGCAAATTTATGACTCAAAGCAACTTGAGGTAACAAATATTTGTTGTTTTAAGCCACCAAGTTTAGGATGAATTTGTTAGGCAACAATAGATAATTTCCACATGTAAAGAACTCAGTCCTAAATACGTAAATCAGGTACATGAATCCATGGAAAAAGAGAAAGTATTTGAATTAGCTGGTGAATAATGAAGAACACTTGACAAAGTAAATATATCTTCGTGTTTCAATGGATTTGGGATTGTCTATGTAAGAAGGTTATTCTCTCTCCCTATCAGGTCTAATGTTAGAATTTTTGTATATTTTGAAATCAGTTTTTGAAAATCAGTCTTTTAATATGGTTTTACTTGGATTACTGGTGACTATAAAGAAGTTTTTCCAAGGGACAAGCACTGTTTGTACTAAATACGTAGCTTCCTCCTACCCATTCCTTCCTTTTTAAGCACTGTGATTATTTCTAATCCCCAGTAGAACCGCAATCAATTTTGAAAGCATTTGCTGTGTTTTAGTATTGCTACAATCGTAACCATTGCTATGGGTTTCGGAACCAAACAAAAAAATACTTTTAAATATCACAAATTCATGATATTACCTATCTGTAAACACACCTGAAAAAGTGCAGATAATCACTCTCCCAAACATGCTACTTAAAATGCACTCCTTGATCCATTTTGATTGCTGCCATTATTTTTGCAGCTGGCAAATCAGAAACCTGGACCTTTTTCCTTCTTTTCAGCGATTGCATTTATTCAAAGCAAATCATGAACAGGCTTGTAAAAAGGTAAATTTAACTGACAAGGTGACAGTTGGGCAATGTTATAAAATACTATCCCTGCCTTTTCCTACCTCACGGTTAAACATGCTGGGTGCACTCATGTTGTACATTTTTACTCCTTTTTTACTTTGAAGATAGAGGAAGACTTTCCATCTTATTTTTTAGATGAAAATTGAGAAGCTTACATGGTTCCCTTTATTCACTGATACTATAAATCACCACCATAATAAGATTTACTCTAGAGAAACTTCTCCTGTCTCTGTTAAAATACTCCCTGAAATACCAGAGACTTCATTCTGAGAATACTCGTGTTTTAATAGCCTCAAGGAAGACATCAAGGCTACAGAAAAAAAAAATGCCAGTGTGTTTATTTAAATTTATTAAACCATACCAAAATGAATATTAAGAATGTTGGTTAAAAATAATATATTAACATGAATCCTCAAATTTGATGTTTCCATTAAAAATAAGTATAATTTGAATAGCATTGCCAATCACTTAAATCAATCTGCATTTGTAAGAACTTTATAAATAAAACACAATATGTGAAGATATTAGTACAGGGCATGGCTCATGGTTTGGTCTCAATAGATGATACTGCTACTACTGATACTTCTGCTCTAATTTTTATTAGAAGTAATAATAACAGATGCAGTAATGATCTGGTAGCTCAATAATAGTTATATCCCTTCTTTTCTCCCTTTCTATGTGTGCATTTCTTTTCCAGAAGGGAGTGTTATATTAATTACATAAAGGCCAGTCACTAAAGCACATTGAACAAAATAATCATTGAGTCCCATTACTATATATATTACATATGATAAATATACTTATCATATATAATAAATGCCACAGACCTCATTATGGGATCACGTGGATTTATACGTAATATACTGATTATATTGTATATAATCAGTAAAAAATAACCATATTTCATGCACAACAATGAAAGATCCAAGTAACAGTAGAAAGGAAGAAAAGCTGAAGAACTTTCCCCAACTTTTGCAAAAGAAGAGAAGCTAATATTTCACCTATTGACAACATGTAATAATTCTTTTTTTTTTTAAGTTCCAGGATACACATGCAGGATGTACAGGTTTGTTAAATAGGTAAACACGTACCATGGTAGTTTGCTGCACCTGTCAGCCCATCACCTAGGTATTAAGCCTAGCTTGCATTATCTATATATCCTGATGCTCTCCCTCCCTCTGCCCTCCACCCACCCAACAGGCCTCCATGTGTGTTGGTCCCTTCCCTGTGTCCAAGTATTCTTATTGTTCAGCTCCCATTTATAAGTGAGAACATGCGGTACTTGGTTTTCTGTTCCTGCATTAGTTTGCTGTGGATAATGGCTTCCAGTTCCATCCATGCCCTTGCAAAGAACATGATTTTGCTCTTTTTATGGCTGCATAGTATTCCATGGTGTATATGTACCACATTTTCTTTATCCTGTCTATCATTGATGGGTATTTGAATTGATTTCATGACTTTGCTATTGTGAATACTACTACCTTGAACATATGCATGTATGTGTCTTTATAGTAGAATAATTTATATTCCTCTGGGCATATAATGGGATTTATAATGGGATTGCTAGGTCAAATGATATGGCTGGTTCTAGAGTTTTGAGGAATCACCACACTGCGTTTCACAATGGTTGAAGTAATTTACATTTCCACCAACAGTGTAAAAGGGTTCCTACTTCTCCACAGTTCCACTAGCATATGTTGTTTCTTGACTTTGTAATAATCGCCATTCTGATGGCCATGAGATGGTATCTCATTGTGGTTTTGATTTCTATTTCTCTAATGATCAGTGATGTTGGGCTTTCTTTCATATGTTTGTTGGCCACATAAATGTCTTCTTTTGAGAAATATCTCTTCATGTCCTTTGTCCACTTTTTAATGGAGTTGTTTTTTCTTATAAATTTGTTTAACTTCCTGTAGATTTTGGATATTAGACCTTTGTCAGATTGATAGATTGTAAAAATTTTCTCCCATTTTGTAGATTGTCTGTTCACCCTGAAGATAGTTTCTTTTGGTGTGCAGAAGCTATTTCATTTAATTATATATCATGTCAATTTTTGCTTTTGTTGCCATTAATTTTGATATTTTTGTCATAAAATCTTTGCCTGTGCTTATGTACTGAAAGATATTGCCTAGATTTTCTTCTAAGATTTTTATAGTTGTGGGTTTTACATTTAAGTCTTTAATCAATCTTGAATTAACTTTTGTATAAAGCATAAGGAAGTGGTCTAGTTTCAATGTTCTGCGTATGACTAGCCAGTTCACCCAGGACAATTTATTAAATAATCCTTTCCCCATTGCTTGTTTTTGTCAGGTTTGTGGAAGATCAGATGGTTGTAGATGTGCAGTTTTATTTCTGAGCTCTCTATTCTGTTCCATTGGTCTATGTGTCTGTTTTGGTACCAGTACCATGCTGTTTCAGATACTGTAGCCTTGTAGTATAGTCTGAAGTTGGGTAGTATGATTCCTGCAGTTTTGTTCTTTTTGCTTAGGATTGTCTTGATTATACATGCTCTTTCTTGGTTCCACATGAATTTGAAAGTAGTTTTTCTAATACTATGAAGAATATCCATGGTAGTTGATTGAGAATAGCATTGAATCAATACAATACTTTTGGCAGCATGGCCATTTTCACTATATTGATTCTTCCAATCCATGAGCATGAGATGTTTTTTCCATTTGTTTGTGTCCTCTCTGATTTCCTTGTACAGTGGTTTGTAGTTCTCCTTGAAGAGGTTTTTCACTTCCCTTATTAGCTATATTTCCAAGTATTTTATTCTCTTGGCAGCAACTTTTAATGCAAGTTCATTCATGATTTGGCTCTCTGCTTGTCTACAATTGGTGTATAGGAATACTTGTGGTTTTTGCCATTGATTTTGTATCCTGAGACTTTGCTGAATTTGCTTCCCAGCTTAAGAAACTTTTGGTCTGAGAGTACATGTTTTCTAGATATAGGATCATGTCATCTGCAGAGACAGTTTGACTTCCTCTCCTTCTATTTGAATACACTTTATTTCTTTCTCCTCCCTGACTGCCCTGGCCAGAACTTCCAATACTATGTTGAATAGGAGTAGTGAGAGAGGTCATCCTCATTCTGTGCTGGTTTTCAAGGGAAATACTTTCATCTTTTGCCCATCCAATATGATATTAGTCGTGGTTTTGTCATAAGTGGTTCTTACTGTTTTGAGGTATGTTCCATCAATAGTTTATTGAGAGATTTTAACATAAAGTGATGTTAAAACTTTGAATGATAAATTTTATCAAAGGCCTTTTCTGCATCTATTGAGCTAATCATGTGTGTTTTGTCTTTAGTTTTGTTTATGTGACAAATTATGTTTATTGATTTGTATATGTTGAACCAGCCTTGTATCCCAGGGATGAAGCTGAAATGATTGTGGTGGATAAGCCGTTTGATGAGCTACTGGATTTGGTTTTCCATTACGTTATTGAGAATGTTTGCATTGATGTTCATCAGGCACATTTGCCTTAAGTTTTCTTTTTTTCTTGTATCTGTGCCAGGTTTTAGTGTCAGGATAATGCTTGTCTCATAAAATGAGTTAGGAAGTTCCTTGTTTTCAATTGTTTGAAATAGTTTCAGAAGAAATGTTACCAGCTCCTCTTTGTAGCTCTGGTAGAATACAGCTATAAATTTGTCTAGTTCTGGGCTTTTTTTGGTTGGTAGGCTATTTATTACATTCCCGGTTTCAGAAATTGTTGTCTATTCAAGGATTCAACTTCTTCCTGTTTCAGTCTTGGGAGGGTGCATATGTCCAGGAATTTATCCATTTCTTCTAGATTTTCTAGTTTATTTGCATAGAGGTATTTAATTATCTGATGGTTGTTTGTATTTCTGTGGGGTCAATAGTGATATCCTCTTTATCATTTTTTATTGTGTCTATTTGATTCTTCTCTATTTTCTTCTTTATTAATATAGCTAGCTGTCTATCTATTTTGTTAATTTTTTCCCAAAAAAATGGCTCCTGGGTTAGTTGATTTTTGAAGTTGATTTCTTTTGGTTCTGCTCTGATCTTGGTTATTTCTTGTTTTCTGCTAGCTTTGGGGTTTGTTTGCTCTTGTTTCTCTAATTCTTTTACTTGTGATGTTAGGAAGTCTGTTTGAGAGCTTTCTGGCTTTTTAAAGTGGGCATTTAGTGCTATAAATTTCCCTCTTAACACTGCTTTAGCTGCATTCCAGATATTCTGGAATGTTGTCTCTTTGTTCTCATTGGTTTCAAATAACTTCTTGATTTCTGCCTTAATTTTATTAGGTACCCAGAAGTCATTCAGTAACAGGTTGTTCAGTGTCCATGGAGTTGTGTGGTTTTGAGTGAGTTTCTTAATCTTGAGTTCATATTGGATTGTGCTGTAGTCTGAGAGACTTATAATTTCAGTTCTTTTGCATTTGATTAGGAGTAATTTATTTCCAATTATGTGATCAATTTTGGAGCAACTGCCATGCAGCACAGAGAAGAATATACATTGTGTTGTTTTGTGGTGGAGGCTTCTGTAGATATCTATCAGTTCCACTTGATTCAGAGCCAAGTTCAAGTCCTGAATATCTTTGTTAAATTTCTGTTTCAATAATGTCTAATATTGACAGTGGGTTAAGTCTCTCACTATTTTTGTGTGGGAATCTGTGTCTCTTTGTAAGTTTCTAAGAAATGCTTTTATGAATCTGGGTGCTCCTGTATTGGGTGCATATGTACTTAGTATAGTGAGATCTTCTTGTTGAATTGAGCCCTTTAACATTATGTAATGCCCTTTTTTGTATATTTTGACCTTCATTAGTTTAAAGTCAGTTTTATCAGAAACTAGGATTACAAAACACTGCTTTTTGCTGCTTTCCACTTGCTTGGCAAATTTGCCTCCATCCCTTTATTTTGAGCCTGTGTGTCTTTGCACATGAGATGGGTCTCTTGAATATGCCACATCAATGGGTCTTGATTCTTCATCCAGTTTGATATTCTATGTCGACTAACTGGGGCATTTAGACAATTTACATTGAAGGTTAATATTTTTATGTGTTAATTTGATCCTGTCATCATGATGCTAGCTGATTATTTTGCAGACTTATTGATGTAGTTGCTTCATAATATAATTGGTCTTTGTACTTCAATGTGTTTTTCTAGTGGCTGGTAATGGTTTTTCTTTTCCATATTTAGTGCTTCTTTCTGAAGCTCTTGCAAGGCAGGCCTGACGGTGACAAATTCCCTCAGCATTTGCTTATCTGAAAAGTATATTATTTCTCCTTCACTTATGAAGCTTAGATTGGTCGGATATGAAATTCTGGCTTGGAATTTTTTTCTTTAAGAATGTTGAATATCGTCCCCCAATCTCTTCTGACTTGTAGGGTTTCTGCTGAGAGATCTATTGTTAGTCTGATGGACTTCCCTTTGTAGATAACCTGGCCTTTCTCTCTGCCTGCCCTTAACATTTTTCCTTTATTTTTACCTTGGAGAATCTGATGAATATGTGTCTTGGGGTTGATCTTCTCATAAAGTATCTTACTGGGGTCTTCCAGAATTCCTGAATTTGAATGTTGACCTGTCTTGCTAGGTTGGGAATTCTCTCCTGGATGATATCCTGATAACTTGGTTCCATTCTCCCCATTTCTTTCAGGTACCCCAATCATTCACAGGCTCAGTCTTTTTACATAATCCTGTAGTTCCTGGAGGTTTTGTTCATTTCTTTTCATTCATTTTTCTTTACTCTTGTCTGCCTGTATTACTTCAGCAAGATAGTCATCAACCACTAAAATTCTTTCCTCCACTTGGTCTATTTGGCTATTGATGCATATGGTTGCATTATGAAGTTCTCCTGTTGTGTTTTTCAGCTCCATCAGGTCATTAATGTTCCTCTCTAAACTGATTATTTTGGTTAACAGCTCTTGTAATGTTTTATCATGGTGCTTAGCTTCTTTGCATTTAGTTAGAACATGGTCCTTTAGCTTAGCAAAATGTGTTATTACCCACCTTCTGAAGCCTATTTCTGTCAGTTCATCCATCTCAGCCTCAGCCCAGTTCCATGCCCTTGCTGGAGAAGAGTTGCAACATTTGGAGGAGAAGAAGCACTCTGGGTTTTTGAGTTTTCAGCATTTTTTCGCTGATTTTTCTTATCTTTGTGAATTTATCTAGCTTTGATCTTTGCTGTTGCTGACCTTTCGTTGGGGCTTTTGTGGGAAATTTTTGCACTAATACTGTTGTTGTTGCTTTCTGTCTGTTTTTAACGATCAGGCCCCTCTTCTGCATGACTGTTGTGGTTTGCTGAGGATCCACTCCAAACCCTATTTGTGTGGGTATCTCCCACACTTAGAGGTGTTAGTGGAGACTGCAGAACAGCAAATATGGCTGCCTGCTCCTTCCTCTGGGAATTGTGTGTCAGAGAGGCACCAATCTGATGCCTGTGGGAACGCTCCTGTATAAAATGTCTTTTGACCACTGTAGGGGATTCTCACCTAGGAGGCATGGAATCATGTACCCACTTAATGAAGCATTCTGCCTGCCCCTTGGCAAGGAGGATGTACTGTGCTGGGGGGCATTCCACATATCCAGACTGCCTGGATTTATCTGAGCCAGAAGGGTAAAAGACTAAGTCTGCTGATTCATGAAGACAGTAGCTGCCCCTCCCCACAGTGGCTCAGTCTGAGGGAGATCAGAATTCTGTCCCTAAACCCCTGGCTGTAGTTGTTTAACTTCATACAAGGAGGCCCCACACAATGAGGAGGGATAAGGCAGTCTGGCCATGATCTCCCACACTCACTGTGCTGTGCTGTGTGGAATTCCTATTGGGTCCACATCATTTTCCTTGGTACCAGTAGAAGAAAACAGCAAACTGGAGCTGCAATGATGGCTGCTTTTCCCCCAACCTGGAACTCAGTCATATTAGGCAGCAGGCAGCCACAGTAATAACAGCCACCCTTCCTCCCAGGAACTCGGTAGTTGTTAGGTAGTCACCAGCTAAGTGGCTGATGAGAATATGCATAGCTCTGTGCTTGGGACCCAAGGCCCTGGTGGCATGGGCTCACAAGGGGATCACTGATCTGCAGGTTGCCCTGATCCATGGAAAAAGTGTGATTTTCAGGATGGAATAGCACAATCAATCACCATCTACCGTGGCTGGAAGTAGGAGATATCCTAGCCCCATGCAGCTCCTGGGTGGGTAGTTGCTCCATCATGCTTTTCCTTGCTCTCTGTGGGTCGCACCAACCACCTAGTCCATTCCAGTGAAAGAACCTGGAAACCTCCATTGCTAGTGAAGGAGTTACTCACGACTTTAGTTATTCTCAGTGGGAGCCTCCAATTGCAACTGTTTCTAGTCCACCATATTGGCCAACATGTAATATTTCTAACCCATTGTAGGATCTAGTACTGAGTTGCAAAAGATATCACCAAAATAAAATCCACGGAAAGAAGAGAAAGAAAAAGAAGATGAAAAATAATCATAATCATACAATATGGAGAACAATACAGAAAAGAAGGCAATGAAACCAACTGGAGATGTTTTCTAATTATAAAAACATATTAATGAAAAAGAACAGAGACAAAATATGAACATCTCCTCCACAGTTTAGTATATTACAGTTCTGAGCATTTACACAATGAATTCTAGGTAAGGAGGTGACTCTGGTCCTAACTCCACGAACCAAACTGAATTTATAGAGGGCACACAGGTTTCCAAGAAGAAAATGTAAGAGAAGGTTGTAGGCAGATTATTTGGGTTAAGAGATTGTAAATCCTGAAGGGATATACAGTTCAAATACTGAAGCACCTTAAGCATCTCTTAAATCATTCAGCCTTTCTGCTCTACTATTTTACCTAGTAAAGAGGTATTTTTTCTAAAATCTAAACAGTGTACATTCCTTTATCAGTCATGATAAAGGCTCCTAAGAAATGCAAAATAAATTTCAGCTTTTATAATTTCTTTCCAAATTAAACCTCTTGATTTATCTAAGATCAGAATGAAAGTGAGATTGAGGTGGAAATGCCACAGAAATTTAGAGTTCAAGAGATTTATTTTTCTCTATTCTTAGTACTTCTGAAGAATTAACAGAAATAGTAATGTTTATTAAAAGTAAGAGAGAGAGAGTAGTGGGCAAGGGATAATATAAAAGAATTGGATTTCATATTTAGTTCATTTAGTTCTCAAAGTGCTTTCAAAACACTTTACTTACAAAGTAATGAGTTAAGTGTTGGCAGCAGTGAGCACAAGTAAATTGAGATACTTTTTGTGCTTGACAATAAATTACACAAAGAATTGGAGATGAGAACTTACTTGATTTAAAGTGGGGGCATTGATAGGATATAAAGTGTTGTTGCTGTTCTTCCTGTTGAGCAAACCTTTGTACAATACTTAGTACTTTATCAAGTTATTTACAATAATTTTTATTTGTCATTCTTTATAGAAAGAATGTATTAAAAATAAGCCAATATTAATCATCCCATTTTCCACATAAGGACACCAGGGTACTTAAAATATTTAAGTACTTGTTACATGAATCATTCATTTACAAAAAGCTTTTTGAGAGCAGTTCACACATATAGGAAGAAGCTTCAATTAAGAGTTATTTTTATTTGTTTTATTTATTAATTTTTTTGGGATGGTGTTTTGCTCTTGTTGCCCTAGCTGGAGTGCAGTGGAAGCAAATAATCCCCTGAACAGACAGTTCCTTGCTTCTCAACCCAAAGGATGGGAATCATAAAGGATAAGTAAATGAGCAAGGGCTACCCATCCTACTCAGTCCAACCTTTACATTCAGTCATTTCTACTTTCCCTCAGGATGCACTGCGAGATATTAGAACTTGTTTTTTGATGCATACTTGCAGGGATATTTTAATTATTAATGGGATTGCATTTGAAATTTCATTGATCCCCAAAAGGGAAGTGTTATGTTTTGGTGAGTAAAATTTTAGATGAAAATTATCTACTACACCACACCTGCAGGAATTGCTATACTCACTCTATTTGCAGTGAGAAGATATACTGTAACACCATCTAACTGGAACATCAGAGAGTTTCCATTGCTATAGTATTTTGCTCAATTAATATCCTTATAGCAGGGATAATAGTTACCAACAAAAAAGGAAGCATGAAAGTTTTACTATCACTGAGGCCGCTAGGACTTTTTGTTGGGTTTGGTACCATGTCACACCCTGGCTATGCAAAGAAGGTTATAAAGGAAAGAAATTTTGTATAAGAAAGGATCCTGTATGGTAAATAATTATCCTAAAGAAAATAGTTGGTCGTTTAATAGAGATGTTTTCTGCCAAGATAAATCAATCTTCACTTGAACCTTGGCCTAGTTAAAGAGAAAGTTCAGGGACAGGTTTTCAGCAGGGGATTTTCACATAATTACATAGCCAAGAGTAAAAGCACTTGACAAACTATCACATAATTCATTAGTAGCTAGTGTTCTGATAAACAAGAGCCAGTTGTTTGTCCTCAGGATATTTACCTGTAATTGAGGTTGTGTACCATCACTAATACAGCTGTTGCATTTTTCACATGTGCACAGAGAATCTGTACATTTCAGTTACAATGATAAGTTCTGGTTAAATGAAAAAAAAGATGACAGGGAAAGAGAGAGGAGGAGGAGGAGGAGAAGGAGGAAGAGGCAAGGGAAAAGGAGGAGGAGAGAAAGAAAAGAAGGAAAAGGAAGAGGAGGGAAAGGAGGAAGAATAAGAAAAAAGTACCAGCCAGAGACAGAAGGAAAAGAGGGAAAGGGAAAGGGAAGACAAGGAAAGAGAAGATATTATAGTGGAGCAATTTGCACTCTCATATTTCTGTGAGCAGACATTTGGGTGGCCTTCATGATACTTGCCTTCAGTGTTCAAGCCCTCATATAATCCCCTCCCTTGGAGCATGAGTAGAACTAGTGACATTTGTCTAACAAACAGAATATAACAAAGATGATAGGATTCTGTCTTGCCAGCAGGCTCACTTTAGAATCTTATTCTAGAAACAACTGACCATGAGTCATACAGCCAAAGGTAAATAAATTTTACCAACAACATGGAGAATCTTAGAAGCAGAGCCTTCCTCAGTCGAACCTCCAGATGAAATTCCAGTCCTGATTAATACCTCAATTATAGCCTTGCAGAGGACTCATAGGCCATGCCTAGATTCCAAACAGTCATATATGAGATAATAAACCTGTGTTTTTTAAACCATTATTTTGTAGTAATTTTTTTTTTTGGCCATCTGGAAAACTAATGCATTTTCTAAGAACATGTACAAGTACCCAAAATTAACTTTTCTCTAAATAAATTTAAAAATTGGGTATAATATTTTGAAATGTTCATGCCCCTTCCACAATTGAGGTATGAATACCAGCTAGTGATAATTTAAATATTTATTTTCCTTAAAGAAATCTTATACTTAGAAAAATTGAAAATCAGTTTTTCTTTACAAACAAATTTGTGTAAAGAAAGAAAAATAGTTTTTACTTCTGTCCATAGGCATCAATTCACAGTAATTTAAAAAGTTGCGCATCTAAAGCATTACATGCTAAATGTTCAGATACTTACTGTCACTATTAATATGATTTAAATAGAATCATACATTTAATATAAAAAGAAAGGACTGCCAGGCATGGTGGCTCAGCTCACGCCTGTAATCCCAGCACTTTGGGAGGCCAAGGTGGGCAGATCAGGAGGTCAAAAGATCGAGACCATCCTGGCTAACACGATGAAACCCCATCTCTACTAAAAATACAAAAAGTTAGCTGGGCATGGTGGCACATGCCTGTAGTCCCAGTTACTCGGGAGGCTGAGGCAGGAGAATTGCTTAAATCTGGGAGGCAGAGGTTGCAGCGAGCTGAGATTACACCACAGCACTCCAGCCTGGGCAACAGAGTGAGACTCCTCAAAAAAAAAAAAAAAAAAAAAGGACTTTTGAGATATTTAATCTTAATCTGAATAATTCTTTTCAGAAATGAAAACTTTGAAGCCCAGAGAAGTGAAGTGACTAAGGTAACATAGCTAGTTAGTGGCAGACCAAGTGTTAAGAACCTTGGATACCTAACACTTTTCACCATTCTATTATTACTCCTAATAATTGTACTGCTATTCTAAAATAATGCATAACACATTCAAATGATAATTTATTCAGACAATAGCTAAATGGTTAATTCTACAGGTTAGAATTATAGCTGCCTACTATATCTTGGGATTTTCTTTTTATATTACTAGAAATGGTGTGTTGTTACATTTACAATGTCGTAACATCTCTTTTCCTATCACATTGTCTTTCTACATTAATTCCAAAGTGGTGGATGTCAATCCACTTTTGCTTTTAGTGATTTGAGGCAGAGTCACATATAATTCTTATTGAAAGGCAATATTTGAATTGCGTAGTGGAATATTTCACTATATTGATTAAATAGTGCCGGTTCTCTTAGCGTCTCCTAAGTTGTTGAGTCAATACTGAAACACAATGATTCTCATAGTTGTAATTGGCCCAAAATGATTCTATAACAATCTGCCGTATATTAAAGACCGTCTGGTACCAAATTCTATAACATTTTATTTGGATTTTCTGAAGATAAGTTTTTAATTTTTTTCTCCAAAAAGTGAGTTTGCTAGTCATCTTATTTTCATTCTAGAGCATCTTGAAGTAACTAAGTCAGCAAATACTTGTTAGTCATAGTTTCCATAAACGAAACAATCTGATTAAGATAACTTTTCAAACTGTAATATTTGAATGACAAATACTACCTTTTAAGATGTTCTAGTGAAAAAAACTGATGGGACAATATTATACTATCCACAGTTAAAAACCAAGCTGCCAGCCTGAAGCTTATTTTTTCTATATAAATTTATGTTTCCCAGTAAATGCTTCTGTACTCTATAGCCTTGAATCCCTCCTAGGTAAGGAAACAAAAGGAGAGAAAAAAGACAAAAGAAGAGGAAGAGATAATAATAATACACTAAGAAGAGAGTGGTAGAGTATCACTACCAAGTGCATGTATAATCCAAACTTCTACTCCTACATCTGGGTTATACATAGTATGTTCTTAAACACATACACATTTGATTAGACCCTTTTGAACGATTAACAGAAATAAACTAAGGGAGTTTATATGGAGTACATCACATCTTGGTATTAATCCTTTAGTAATTATGGTACCCTCAAAAAGGCCAAATTGTTCATTATTATCTTTGTGTGGTTTACAAGACAGCAAGGCACTACAGTGTACACATGTGCCAGGCAATAACCAGCCTGTGGCTTGGGAGCTGATTCAAATGGTCCAGATCATTTCCACGTTCTAGGATTGTTCAGAAATGAAGACCCTTTATTAATGTTTTGTCATTACTTAGGAACTATGTGACTGAGTTCAACCATTTTCTTTTCATTTCCACCTCAGTTTCCCCAAATATAATATAGATAATAAATATGCTGCGGTAGTCCAGTGTTGTAAAAGTTGTTAAACTAATGCTCTTAAACAATATTTAAAATGACATCTCTATTAAGTTGGCATGAACTATGTTTCTAAATTGCTTTTAATATGATAATGTTTGCAGTTTACAATGCCATAAATGCAGTTTGGCAGTGGAATGTACATGAATATTTCATCCAGCAAAGGCCATGATTCTGTAATTATAAATAGACCTGTTCCAACAGAAGTAGACAGATGCTTGTGTTTCAAAGCAAATGTTATAAAGCAGGAGTTGCTGATTAAAGGCTTAAGACAAAGCAGGGGTATATCAGGGGTGAGGGGTTGTTATCTAGAGGAAGTCACTTTTGTAAGCACCTGGAAAGTTGAAAAGGCAGCACTAGTGTTAGTCCTAGCTGTGACAGTGTTAGTCCTACCTCTGTAGCCCTCGATTGAACCTTCGCTTCTCTTGTGACACTTCAATTTTGGAAAAGAGCTTCTGTCTTTTGCTCTAAGCCCAAGTAAACATCAAAACCCTAATAAAATAGCACAGAGATTACCAAGAAGCTTAAGCAGGCTGTGTGCTGTATGTTTCACCACAGGTAATTTAATTAGCTAATGCAATATTTCTCTTATCTTTCATCCACATCATCATATGATATTTATTGGGTATCATGTCACCAAGATGAAATTACTTGTATCAAAATGAAGTAAGAGTAAATATTATCTTTCTCCTTGTGTGTACTTCTACTGAACTCTAAGCAGTCTGAAATTTTCACTGCTCCATCCATAGTGACTTTTCCTTCTATTGACAGTGGCTGTTAAAGACCTGTGCTTCCCTGCTCACCACCTTTTGAGTTAAATATTTGTTTCTGTTTCTCCCCACGCTTGATTTGATGAAGGTTATAGTATACATGTAGTCAGAACACAGCAAGATTTTACCTTATGGTAATTCGCCATAAGACTAAATTTTTACCAGTATATTTAAAAGAGCCTCTCTTGAGAATAGGTCAAGGTCTAAAACGAGTGTCAGAAATATTGATACAACCTCCATTTTGCATAGGTGGAAAATGAGGCTATAAGTGGAAGTGCAAATATTCTGTATCTTTGGAAAAAGAAATACTATTTGAACCTGTTAAATGGTCAATAACAAATCCAGTCAAAATGAGTTTGTATTTGAACAAAAACCACTGCCTTGATAAGGAATGTAAATTGCAACAGAGCTATAATTACTCAATATTTTCTTGCTTTGCCAATAATGGAATCATTTGAAATAAAAAAATTTAACATCATCTCACAATAATGTCTTTCTAAAATTAAATGTTTCAAATACTACTGGGTTAATAATAAATGTAAACTATATCTTTTTCCTGTACATAATTCATGCAACTAAAATATATATGAAATTAATTCATAATAGTGAATGAAAAGGTAAATATTTCAGAAGGAAAGAAGTGTGTTATTTGAGTACTTTATGTTAATTTACCAGTGTCTTTCGTAGTTTATATTTCTTTAGCCAGAGGAAAATTAGATGGATACAGTTCACATTTTAGAGAAATGAAAAACATTATTTTTAGAAGTAAAAAAAGTTATTATTACACATTTGTATCTTTGTTTATATTCTGTTCCAATCACAGGATTTCTTTGCTCCATTATAAATTTGTTTTCTCTAGAACCCAAAAGCAAACTGGCATAGAGTTTATGATGTTTTCAGGCTTGTCTAAACAAATTTTATCCTTTGAAAATGCCTCTGAATGTCTACAGTTTTCTTCAAAAGTGCAATTCAATCTGATGTAGATTTGGAAAGTTTCTTAACAAAACTTGAGTATTTTTTTCTCCTTAGTCTATATAGGCAGATGAAAATATTTTTTTCAACTAGCCTAGGTAGCTCAAGGCACTATCTATATTAAATTGCATATTTTTTTCTTTCTATACAATATATCCAAATAACATAAATATTTGGTATTAGAACTTATATCAGAATAAATTCCTATACAACTAATAAAACCAATATATCACTGAAACTGTAAGCAACCATGTACAATTATATCCCTACCTATCTCCACCTCTTTTAGAAGGCAGCTCAAGCCTGCCCTTTCTATTTTTTCTTATCTTTCATCTTTCACTCCTACTTATATTATTTAACCAAACTTTTATTGCCCATCTTTGCAAAGTGTTCAGTGTTGCAATTTGTTTGAAAGAGACCATAACCAAAAACATTGTAGCTATATATATACACTACTTTTCATCTCAAAAGATCCTAAATAACTTTACAGGCTATGTAATGAGACAAAATCTGCAATCAGTTCATGCACACATTTCCCATTATTTTCACTGGGAATTCTGTGTAAAAAACAAAAAATGATTACAGGATCACATCTCCTGAATATACACTTTAATCATGTCACTCTCCACTGAAATATAGTCACCTCTGGGTGTGGACCCAGAAGCTATTTGAAAGGACAATGCAGCACTCCACAAGTTTAGACTAGGAAATGAGACTGCAGCTATTCAAAATAGTATGGAGGAGGTGTTTATTTAGCCATAATTTGATTCATAAATGCACCCAATGCTCTAAATGGCCTCTGGGCTTATATACAACATTTATCGAAAATTTCAGTCACTATTCCACAAAAGGGAGGGAGGGGGTTCGGTGAACATAAGTGATCCACTTTACAGCTGAGCTCATGTGTAAATAAATAAATTTTTATGGGGTGATTTAATTCTTACCTTCCTGGATAAGTGAGGTCAAAGTAAAGAATAATGAGAAAATTGATTAAAATGCCAATTGAAAAGAGAAAGGAGAAAGGATATTCTAACATTTGACTCTCAAAATAATTTGTGGTGAGAATAAGGAGTCAGGAGAAGTAATCTCTGAGGGAACCCTCAACAAGGCCTCAAAATATAGTCTTAGGTGATCTGAATAATTAGAATAATTAGGGTATTCCTTTGCATCAGTCTTCCACCATCCTCCAAACTATAGGATTCTTCCAGTTTTGATATTCCCTTATCCCATATACAGCAAATAAAAAACACACCACTATGTAAAGTAGCACAGGTTGACATATAGTCTTCTGCCCTCCTTTCATAATCCATGAAGAAACTGCCTTCTATGTCTTCCTCATTTTGAATTGGTTTTGTAAGACTACCTTTTGATGCCCTTCAAATTATGCTTCTTTCCAGTGTAACCACAATGCCCCCCTCCCCTACATACAAAAAATCACTCATGTAAGTGAGGATAAATTGCTCCTTACAATTCTACAGGGCTAACAGGTAGAATAATCAAAGCAGAAAGGACATAACTGATTCATCTTAAATCACACAGCTCAATAATGACAGATCCAGGACTCAAGCTCCGAACACGTACTTAATTTAATCAACCTGCTATAGCAGAAAAACATTATTTTATTTGTATCTAATCAGTATGGGTTATTACATTTTATCTAAAATGTGAATCTAAACTATGTTTCTACCCAATTTAAGAACTTCCTATAAACTTTTATTTTTCATTGTTTTTATTGAGGTAGAATTCACATAACATAAAATTAACCATCAACCATTTTAGAGTGTACAATTCAGCGGCATTTAGTACATTCTCAATGTTGTGTTGCCATCACCTCTTAGTTCCAAAATGTTTTCATTACTCAAAAAAGAAACCCCATATCCATTAAGCAGTCACTCCCCATTCATTCCTACCCCCAGCCCTCTGCAATTACTAATTTACTTTCTGTCTTCATAGATTTACCTATTCTGGATATTTCCTATAAATTGAAACATGCAATATGTGACCCTTTATGTTTGGCTTTCTTCACCTTAGCATACGCTTTTCAAGTTTCACCCACATTGCAGCATATACCAATATTTTGTTCTTTGTTCTAATGAGTTATATGGATATACTACATTATATTTGTCCATTCATCAGTTGATGAACATTTGCATTGTTTCCACTTTTCGGCTATTATGAATAATGCTGCTAAGAACATGCATATATGGGTTTCTGTGGGGATATATTTTCAAATCTCTTGAGTGCTTACCTAAAAGTGAGATTGCTGAGTCATATGGTAATTAACTTAATGAGGAACCCTCACAGTTTTCCACAGTGGTTGCACCATTTTACATTTCCACCAGCAATGTTTGAGGGTTTCAATTTCTCCACATCCTTGGCAATATTTGCTCTTTTGTTAATTATTATTATAGACATCTATTGGGTATGAAGGAATATTCAGTGATTTAATTTGCATTTCCCTAATGAATAATTCCTATGGGCTTCTTTATATGTGCTTGTTGCCTGTTTACTTGTCTTCTTTAGAGAAATGTCAAATCAAACCTCTTGACTGTTTTTCTTTTTTTTATTGTACTTTATTTTCTAGGGTACATGTGCAGATCATGCAGGATTGTTGCATAGGTAAATACATGACAATGTGGTTTGCTGCCTCCATCCCCCCGTAACCTACATCTGGCATATCTCCCCATGTTATCCCTCCCCACCCCACCCCTGCTGTCCCTCCCTTGCCCCCCCAACAGACCCCAGTGTGTGATGCTCCCCTCCCTGTGTCCATGTGTTCTCATTGTTCAACACCCACCTATGAGTGAGAACATGCGGTGTTTGATTTTCTGTTCTTGTGTCAGCTTGCTGAGATTGATGGTTTCCAGATTCATCCATGTCCCTACAAAGGACACAGACTCATCGTTTGTTACGGCTGCATAGTATTCCATGGTGTATATGTGCCACATTTTCCTTGTCCAGTCTATCGTTGATGGGCATTTGGGTTGGTTCCAGGTCTTTGCTATTGTAAACAGTGCCGCTATGAACATACGTGTGCATGTGTCCTTATAATACAATGATTTATAATCCTTTGGGTATATACCCAGTAATGGGATTGCTGGGTCAAATGGAATTTCTATTTCTAGGTCCTTGAGGAAGTGCCACACTGTCTTCCACAATGGTTAAACTAGTTGACACTCCCACCAACAGTGTAAAAGTGTTTCTATTTCTCCACATCCTCTCCAGTATCTGTCTCCAGATTTTTTAATGATCACCATTCTAACTGGCTTGAGGTGGTGTATCAGTGTGGTTTTGATTTGCATTTCTCTAATAATCAGTGATGAGCATTCTTTCATATGTTTGTTGGCCTCATATATGTCTTCTTTTGAAAAGTGTCTGTTCATACCCTTCTCCCACTTTTGGATGGGTTTGTTTGTTTTTTCCTTGTAAATCTGTTTTAGTTCTTTGTAGATTCTGGATATTAGCCCTTTGTCAGATGAGTAGATTGAAAAAAATTTTTCCCATTCTGTTGGGTGCCAGTTCACTCTAAAGATTGTTTCTTTTGCTGTACAGAATCTCTGGAGTTTAATTAGGTCCCATTTGTCTATTTTGGCTTTTGTTGCCAATGCTTTTGGTGTTAATTGGATTGTCATCTTTTTATTGTTGAGTAGTTAGTTTTTTGTATATTCTGTATACTAGATTTGATTGGTAAATATTTTCTCACATTCAGTAGATCATCTTTTCACTTCTTAATAGTGTCCTTTGATAAACAAAAGTTGTGTTTTTCCGTTAAATTTTACCTATAACCACTTTTTCTGAAATTTTTTCATAGCATTTTGACTGCTCCAAGCACTATTACAAGTTTTACTTTTGTAGCAACTTTTATTGGCTTCTTTCATAAATATGTGTGTAATTGTACATCACTATTGTCTACATTCATCTGACAGATGGTTTTTATTCTGTTATACTTTTACTAAAGTTATATGTTATGATAAAATGAACAAATGAATTACTTGAGTTCCTTTATCATTTTGTTTTGGTTAAACAGCTGACAATTTTTTTCCCATAAAATTGCTGTAAAATTAGATAAAATGCGAATATTATTGTACTTTTAAAAAAATGTATTCTCTTTTAAATCATGGTGCTTTTTCCCCCTGCTTTATGTAATAAGGACTTAATCTGTATGTCTGTTTAGAAAATAAATTATTCCTATTTTTGTTTCAGTTTTACAGAATGGCCTCTGTTTTCCTGCCCTGCATTTAATATCTTCTTTAAAAACATGTTCCTTAATTAATATGTGCTTAAGAATTAAATTTTGCCTCATGTTATCTAGTGTTTTTTAATTCCAGGGAATTTTTGAAGTCTTTAAATTTAACTTAGATTTTCTTAAGAACATAAATAATTTGTTTTTATGTTTTAATGTTCTCAAAATGTCTGCTTTGATGCAATTGCCTAAAATATTAACATTACATAGAAGGTAGTAAAAACCTTCCTGCAAAAAGAAAATGATAGGTGCTATTCTCAAATAATTGCAAATAATAGAAGGAATATAATAACTTTTCTGTCATTGCACAGATTTTCTGACCAGCAGGGTAAAGAGGTCACTTTAACTTGGATCCAAATTTTATAGCCAATAAAAACAGGGAGCATAGGCATATGCAGTAATCTGATATCTCCTAATTAAAAAATCTAAAATCTATACAGAATTAAAGAAAGAGCATTCATCATTTTTAAGGTGACAGTCACACAGAGAATACAATATTCCCTCTGTGGGTGCTAAAAGTCGATTTAAAATATAAACCATATAGTTATTTTAGTGATCTTTATAATTAATAACAAAAATTATAGAAAAAACGGAAGGAATAAAAGGATTGGTCATGGTACAAGTTATAACTGATGTTATAACTACTGTGAGTCTCGGAGCAAGTATGTAAGTATTAAGCAAATGAAGGCCTCATTAAGTCCAGATGTAAAACAGTATCCTGTAATGCTGCATTTTCAGCAATTGAGGCATTATGTAGTTAGGGCAAGAGAACTAATGCCTAGCAATGTAGTAGGCAGCAGAGAAATTGTAAGCAATGGCTGAAAGAAGACTAGGAGGAGAGGGCTAAGGCCAATTTTCAGTTACCAGAGAAATAATTTGCATGAGTGAAGGATTTTGTTCATTAATTATTAGTCATGTTGTAGCTCTGTGCTTATATACCTCTAGCAGCAAAATAAGATAAAGTTGGAAATAATCTTATTAAGGTAAGATTTTAGATCAGAACTCTGCATTAAGTAAACATTCTTAAAAGGAGAAAATTATTCACTGCAAATATTCCTGATCTCAAAGAAAAAGGATCAGATTGTTGTAATAATTTGTTTTTTAATATACTTTATTTTTACAGAAGTTGTAGATTCACAACAATATTGAGTAGAGAGTACAGAGATTTCCCATATGCTCTCTGTTCCCACCACATGCGTAGCCTCCCCACTATTAACATCCCGCAGCAGAGTGGTAAGTTTGTTACAGTCCATGAACACACATTGCCACATGATCAGACAATGTCAGTAATTTACATTAGAGTTCACCCTTGGTGTTGTAAGTTTGATTGGTTTGGACAAATATATCATGACATGTATCCACCATTGTATCCTCATACAGAGTAGTTTTACTACTATAAAGAACACTCTGCACTTGGCTGATTCATTCTTCCCACCTCCCTAATCCTTAGCAACCTCTGATTTTTTTTTTTTACTGTCTCCATAGTTTTGCTTTTTCCAGAGTGTTACATAGCTGGAATCATACAGTATGTAGCCTTTTCAGATTGGCTTCTTTCACTTAGTAATATGTATTTAAGTTTTCTCTATGTCACCTCATGTCTCCATAGCTCATTTCCTTTTAGGGGTGACTAATTTTCCATTGTCTGGATATTCCACAGTTTATCCATTCACCTAACAAAGAACATCTTAGTTGCTTCCAAGTTTTGGTTATTATGAATAAGGCTGCTATAAACATCTGTGTATATGTCTTTTGTGTGAATATAAGTTTTTAACTCTTTTGGATAAATACCAAAGAGTGTGATTGCTGGATGCTAGGCTTAGTTTTGTAAAAAAAAAAAAAAACTTAATAATAAAATTAGTCAATCTTAACTTTTTTTAAAAGCAGCTTTTGTTTCATTGATTAACTGTAGTGTTTTTTGTTTTGTTGATTTCTGCTCTTATCTTTATTATTTCTTTCCTTCTGCTTTCTGTGGGTTTAGTTTGCTCTTCTGTTTTGGGGTTCTTGAGGTAAGAGCTCAGAATATCAGTTTGAGACCTTTCCACTTTTCTCGTATGTGAACTTCATTAAGTGGCCTAAACACACCAATTAAAAGGCAGAGATTGGCAAAACAGATTAATATAACCTGATTATAAGCTGCCATTATACTTTCTGTGTCATATTCATTCTGTTTTTATATCGTTTCATTCGTTCTTGCCTTCCTTGTGAGTTACTTGAATAGTTTTTTGCATTCCATTTTATTTATCTATAGTGTTTTTCAGTGTCTTTTGTATAACTTTTTAATGGATACCCCAGGTATTAAATTACACACACACACATACACGCACATGAAAATGTTTTCATCTTGAAGAATATTTTGGTGGGTATAAGATTAGAGATTGACAGTGCTTTTCTTCTGGCATCTGACAAAATGTTTTACCAATTCTTTGTGGCCTCCACAGTTTCTCCGTGTTGTTCAAATTCCATTTCAAGTTGTTTTTATTCATTTCAGTTCAATTATGACCTGCCTTGGGGTGGATTTCCTGAGATGTATTCTCTTTGAAATTCGCTTGTCTTTTCAAATATTCAGGTTTCTGTCATTTGTCAAATTTGAGAAATTTTCAGGCACTATTTCTTCAAATCCTTTTTTAGTCCTACTCTCTTCCTCTTCTCCTTTCAAAACTCAAATTATGTGAATGTTAAAACCTTTGTTACAATTCCTCAGGTACCTGAGGTTCTGTTTTTTTATGTGTAATTTGTTTTCTCTTTCTTGTTCAGATTAATTTCTACTGTTCTGTGTCCCATTTCACTGATTCTCCCATTCCTTTTATTCTGCCATTGAATCCATCTACTGTGCTTTTAATTTCAGTTACTGTATTTTTAATTCTAAATTCTCTATTTGCGTCTTTATTTCTTCTCCTTCTCTACTGAGACTTTCTATTTCTTTGCTAAGGCTTTTTATTTTTTCCATTGGTTTCAGGAACATTTATAATTACTCACTGAAGCATTTTGATGACTGTTGCTTGAAATCTTTGTCAGGTATTTCTAACATATCTGTTATCATGATGTTTGTATCACTTGATTGACTTTTTTCATTAATATTGTTATCTTTCAGGTTCTTTATATAACAAGTATTTTTTGTTGTAATTTGGTTATTTTAATGTATCTCATTTTGACACATATCCTTTTTAGGCCTTTAGTTTTAATTGGCTTATTCTGATATTGCTCCATCAGGGGACATTAAGACCACCACCTCATTACTGCCAATTGGAGGTAGAAGTCCAAGTTCCTTCCTTGGCTTTCATTGACATTTGAGGCTCCTCATTCTGCTTAGCAGAGGTGAGAGTTCTAGCCTCACATGACCTCCATTGAACAGCAGAGGTGATCTCTTTACTGCTTACCCATGGTAAATGTTCTGAACTTTTACTGAAAGCACTACAATGGAAAGAGGCTATGATACCTAGTTA
This sequence comes from Cacajao melanocephalus, assembly GCA_963573385.1. NCBI lineage: Eukaryota > Metazoa > Chordata > Mammalia > Primates > Pitheciidae > Cacajao > Cacajao melanocephalus. Next base: position 45,458 of record CAUYLG010078003.1, read on the forward strand.
CTTTTTGTGGGTTTAGAAGCCAGGTTTCTCACATGGTGGCCACTGACACCATGGAGAGAAGCTTATTAGTTTCCAAAAGCAAGGAAAGTCCTAGCTTGCTATTTGACCTTCTCTGACATCAATTACTCCAGCAGTGGTGTTCCGGTGCCTCATTACAGCCTTTTGAGGGTAGAAGTTTAGCGTCCTCCCCACCCCCCCGCCCCAGTCAGCCTATGCTGGTTTGGGTAGGAGTAGGACAACAGTTTTTCCTGGGGAATTTGGATAAAATGAAGAAGTTTTTTCCCCCTAAAAGTTTAGTCTTGTTAATTGTCCCTTTGCTGATCCTTTGGCTGGAGAAAGTTAACTTTTGATGGGACTCATTTTGTCTGTATCCTTTGATATTTCTTGTTTGCAAACTTATTATGATCACAGCTTGAGACATATGAAGAAGTAAGAAAATCCAGTGAACTTACCATTATGTCATTCCTTGGGTTCTGAACTCCTTAGCTGAACTGTCTTCTTGTCACCTTTCAGAGTCCTCTTGTTTTATATAGAATTTTTAGTTTTTATTTTTCTTAGCAGGAAGAATAGGGAAAAGTATTTCTACTCCATCTTCCCATAAGGGAAGTCTACATTTTTTCTTTTTTTAACTTGACATTTAACTCATTTTTAAATTATAAATGACATACAGGAAGGTTGAAGATTGTTATGATTTTCACGAGAATTTTTTTTTTAAGGTGGAGAGCACTGTTCTGACACAATAATCTTCTTAAGTGCTGGGGTTTTTGTTGTTGTTAAGCACATTCAGGTGTTTTGTTTTGTTTCTTCTGTAATTTTATAAATTTCTGTAATTACTCACACATACTTTTAGTGACCATAAGAAATTATTTTAGGCACTGTCTTATGACAATTTGTTCTTTTTCCAGCTATCATTAGGTTTACCAGGAAATGTTGTTTATACGTATAATATACTACAGTATTTTATTTATATGTATAGCATATCAATTATTTCAAATAAAGTGCCTCATCTGACTTATCTATAAATATTGTGAATTTTAGTTATATAAATGCATATCTGCTAGAAAAAATTGATGAAAAGACTTATGAAATTAACCAAGCTGCCTTTATGTTCAAGGAAAAGGGCTAGCAAGGCAACAGTCTAATTATAAAAGTACTAATAAATACATTCCACCTATCTTTACTTAAATACTCCCATTCTGTAAGCCAGCTATTCAGGAATTTTCACTAAATTATTTCAAATGAGCATTTATTTCACTGTATTTCCAAATATCCTGGCTATTTTTCTTCTATCTATCTCCCTCTCCTTGATTTTCTCAGTTCTATTTTGGAAGGATTTTGCTTTCCCTAAGACAATCTGGTAAATAGTCTGAAGTGCTACGATACACATTATCTATAAAATAATATCTAGCTTGTAGAGTCATCAAGATTAAATGAGATACTATGTGTAAAACTACTTTTTCAAAAAGTATATTTTTAAACAACCTTCAGAATATTAAACAAAAAGATTTGTTGTGATAGAAATTTTAATATGAGTTCTGCAGCGGAGACACTTTTTTAAAATATGTTTTTTCTGGCACTCTTCAAATTATACCACAGTGGTTATCTATGTTTCCCTCCATCTATTTCCAGGGATTTACCTGATGATGACCCAAAAGAAAAAAAATACATACTGAAATAGAATTTGCTATACTAGGTCATAACTCTGGTTCATACTTCTAAATATTCAGTAATAGAATATTACTAAGAATATTTTCATTCATTCAACAAAATTAGCATTTACTATGTGCTCATTATTTTTCAAGGCACTGAAGAGATGTCAGTGAAAACTATAGATTAAAAGAAAACAACAAAACAAATAAATCAACATTGTTTGCATTCTGCTTGTCATACCTGATGTCAAATTTCAAGTATGTGTATGTATGTATATATGTATATATATCTCCCATCTTTTTAAAGTAGCCTCATCTAGCTCTGTCATTCATAGACTTATCTGAACTGTGCTTGAGTGTACTATTTCTTACAGTGTTACTTCTTGGTATAATACATGCATTTACCTATTATCTTTGGATTAATTATAGTTTTCTAAATGTATTTGTTAAAGCACATTATCACATCAAATCTGTATTAACTTTATCAATATATTCATTACTTTATAGCTGTAAACTACATATCATTTCTTCTTTTGCTGCTCCAAGTTGGATAATCCTGGTTTGCTATTCATTCATATGGCAATCCACCTCAATTAATACCATTTTAGCGTCACTCTCATTGACCCTTTCTAGTTCCAAATATCCTAATGAATATGGAGTAATCAGAACATAACACATGATTCCAGGTGCAGATGTGCCACAGTTTAAATTCTGGCAAGATATTTTCTATGTTGTTTTAAATATCAATTTTTCTTGGCTTGTAAAATGTTTATGTAAATTTTCCAACATACCAAAGGGTTGAAAAAATTGTACAATGAACACCTGTATATCATCCACACAGATTTTATCATTAACATTTAGTTATGCTTGTTCTATTACATATCTATCCCTCTAATCAATCATAAATCCATCTTATGTATTTACATATTTAAAGTTAAATTTAAAACACCAATATGTTATTAAGAAAATCATAAGAAAGAGAAAATATATTTACTATTCTTTAAGTGAAAGTGGATCATTATAAAGGTTTTTATCCTCATCTTCTTCACATAAGGAAGAGAAGGAGGAGAAAAAAGAGAAGTTGGTCTTGTCTCAGGGGTGGCAGAGGTAGGAAAATATCTATGTATAAGTGGATCTGCACAGTTCTAATGCATGTTGCACAAGCATCAACTGTACTTTATTTCCTATAAGGTAAAATTTACAAGCAATGATATGCACAAATATTTAATGCATATTTTCTGAGTTTTGAAAAATGCATACAATTACATAACTCAAACTCCTATAAAAACATATTAGAACATTTCCTAATAACCCTTATCACTCAGTTCTTAACCCCCAAACCAAAAGACAACTATTAGATTGCTTGTTCTCAAATTTTATGTTCATGAAATAATCCACGTTGTTGCTTATATCAGAAGTTCATTCTTTCTGTTTTGAGAAGCATTCCATTGTATGACCATGCCATAGTTTGGTATGCATTCACATATTGGCAGACATTTGGAGTGTTTCCAATTTAGTTAGAGGCATTATGAATAAAGTTTATATGAATATTCTTATGAAAGTCTTTCTGTAGACATGCTTCTTTTATTTCTCTTATGTAAATATCTAGGAGTAGGATTGCTGGGCTATGAGTTTGGCTTTCTAAGAAACTGTCAGATGCTTTTCCAAAGGCTTGCACCATTTTATACTCTGGCCAACAGTGGATGAGAATGCTAGTTTCATATATTTGCCAAGATATATTACTTAACAGCTTAAATTATCTGTCATAGTAAAAGACTTAATGATTTCCCCAAAATGTGGGAACAAGGCAAGGATGTACACTCTTGCCAATCTTATTCAATATTATACTATGAGGTCTAGCCACTGCAATAAGCAAGGAAAATCGATGAAAGACATGTAGATTGAGAAGAAAGAAATAAGAATATCTTTATTTGAAGATGATATAATTACATAAATAGGAACAAATCATATACATAAAAGAAACTAAAAATAATAGAACAATAAGGTCACAAGACATAGGATCAATACACAAAAATTACTCTATTTCCATATACAAACAATGAATAAATATAAATTTATAAAAGTATCTTTTACAACAACATGAAAAATTTCATGTTTTATGGAGTAAATTTATATTATAATTTAGAAAAGATATATGTAAGAAATATGTGAAATATTTACATGCTGAAAACCAGGAATAATGGGTGAGAGAATTAAAGATCTATATAAATGGAGATATATAACATGTTAAAATATCTTAAAACTTTATATGTTTAAGATGTCAGTTCTTCCCCAAATGATGTGTATATCTAATGTAATCCCTAACAAAATCTCAGTAGGCTTATTTTGGTAGAAATAAAAAAGCTGATTCTAAAATTTATATGGAAAAGTAAAGAACCTAGAAGAGTCAAAACAGAAATTATAAAGAAAAACAAAATTGAGGGCACATATAGTACATAATTTAAAACTTCCTATGAAAGTATAGTAATCAAGATATTGTGATGTTGGGATGAGGACAGACATATAAATCAATGGAATAGAATAAAGTCCAGAAATAGACTCATATTTGTGGTCAATTGCTTGTCAATAAAGTTGACAAAATATTCAATGAGGAATGGATAGGCTTGTCAACAAATTATTCTAGAAGAACTGAATATTCATATTGAAAAACAAACCCTCAGCCCTCACTTCCTTACTTCGTACTATCTATGAAATTTAACTCAATATGGATCATAAACCTAAATATGAGATCGAAAACTACAAAACCTTTAGCGTAAACATAGAAAAAAATCTTTGTGACCTTAAGTTAGGTAAATTCTCTCAGAAAAGTCACAAAAAGTACAACTGTTGGAAGAAATATTTGTTAGCTTTTAAAAGTCTACTCTTCGAAAGATGACAATAAAAAACAAAATGATAAGCCACATACTGGGATAAAATACTTGGAAATACATTTCTCATCAAGGACTTAGATTTGAAATTGATTGATAATTTGTGTACTTCAATAATTTTCAAATAGCCCAATAAATATAGGCAAAATATTTGAATAGATACTTCACCAAAGAAAAGATATAGATGGCCAAAATGCAAATGAAAACATGCTCAACATCATTAGTCATTGGATAAATACAAATATAAACCTCAAGAACATATTGTCTTATTTTTATAAAAACTGACAATATCAAGTGCTGGAGAGAATGTAGAGCAATTGGAACTCTCATATATTGTTGGCGGGAATATGTGATAGTAAAAAATATTTTGGAAAAGAGCTTGGAATATTCTTACAAAATAAAACATATTCATATTCACCATACTGCTCAGCAATCCTTGTCCTTTGTATTTATCCATATGCCCACACAAAGACTTATGTTTGAATACTTATACAGCCTCTTAAAAACTGGGAATAAACCAGTGTTGTTCAGTTGTTGAATGAATGCACAAACTGTGGTTCATTCATAAAACAGAATACTACTTCTTAATAAAATCAAACAAATGACAGATTCATACAATAACAATGATGAATCTCAAAAGCATTATGCTAAATGAAAGAAGCCAGAAACAAAAATCTACACAAGTTATCATTTCATTGATATTCCATTCTGGAAAATGTATAATTATAGTGAAAGAAATCAGGTCAGGTGCTGAAGTATGTAAGGTTATTACTTACAAAAGAGGATAATGGAAACTTTTAAAGTGATGAAATTATTCTATAACTTAATTTCAGTGGTGGTTACATGATGATCATGGTTATATGACCAAAAAACATGGCTACTTGTTACTCAAACAAATTGAATCATACATGTAAATGGGTATAATTGTACTGTAAGCAAATTATACTTTAATAAATAAAATGTTAGGAAAGTTAAAAGTGTATAAATTGTGGCAATTTGAATTAGCTTTTTGATAGAACTTGGAAAAACTACTTTTTGGGAAATTCTCAAGTACGTGGACCAGAGTTTACAAAGCATCCTTCAAGGCAAAAGACACTGTCAACTGTTTGAATAGAAATAGTATTCATACTTTTATTACAAGGTTTTGGGTTAATCACATTTATTGTAAAATGATATTTATTCATTTGCCTAAAAGCTAAAACTATGTAATATTTAATACTAGTCTCAAAGGCAAGTGATTATTTTTAATATTCTTTTTTCTCCTTACTGTTTTGTAAAATTTGACAAATGTCACAACCTATTAATTGCTTTTGAAATCTCTTCCAGAATATTCTAGGGATAGACCCTGCTCATGTTGTAAGAATACATTTTATTGTACAATTATCAGACTTTAGAAATGACTTCCCACAAATTTGTCTATTTTAGTTCAACATGCGTTTCATAATTTCCTGGGGACTATATCCATATATCTTTTGTAAAAGATATTCTCTTTGAAATCTGTAGATTCTTATAAATTGGGGTAGGAGACAATAAACTGTGGACTGAAATTTGAAGAGGTTGGGAAAGAAACCACCTGAAGAAATCATTTTCCTCTGCCTGTTGACTTCTAGTATCAGAAGTACCACTGTTAATTATCCATATGCTTGATGTGTTAAATATCCATATGCTTAAGATGCAAACATCCCAGGAAGGGAGAACTAAAATTTTTCAGTGTCTTAAAGGTAAGAATATTCATCTATTTATTTTTCTCTATCAGGAAGAATGAGAAATCAATTTTAAAACCCTAGAGAAATAGATAACAGGGAGATGACGGGATCTAGAAAGGAGAATGTTGGCCTGCAGGGAGAAAAAGCAAAAACAACTTTCACGGACTGCACAATACTTATCAGTACTGATTATTTAAGAATAAATATGAATGTTTACCTATAAACCTCTCTAATAAAGGCAATTTTTTCTTTATATTATTAAAACTCCAATTTTAACATATAGATAATTACCATAACTCTCATGCATTTACTCATTTTTTATTTACATAGTTTGACTTTCATAACTCATATACTCACTTTATTTGATTCCAGGAGCATAATGGAAGGAATGAGTAACTTGTATATCATTCACTAAACATTTGTCTCGAAAACAAAAGCAATCAATACAGGATACTTTAATCCTATTTGTAACACGGCAATGTGTGGTGTTACAACAGGAAAAAAAATATTGATGGTAAGCTTTTTTTTCTTTTAGTCTTCAGCTAGGTAAGAAATATGGCCACTTCTCTTTTAAGGTTCTATTCATTTTTAATGACATTGCTTTTGGTAAACAATAATTGTTTAATCTTTTAAAAAGTTGTATATATAGCTTAAGTATCAGTTTCACTGGAGAAACAAGCCTTTGTTTTACTGTGCACATCAAATATGATGAGGTGTCAAGTCTGATATTTTACCCTAAGTAAATTCTAGACTTCTGACTACCTATGATTTTTTTGTTTTACTCTTTATGAGAGAGATCTGACCCATTAGTTCCTGCACCCACAAGCAATTATTAACATCTCTAAAATTATTTTTCTTACATTCAAATTCAATATTTTCACCATCATCCAACTATAGAATTTTATTTTATTTACTTTTTCTTATAATTGATAAAATCAGAGTTGAATTTATAATAAAATTACAAGTGTAGGAGTGATGCCAAGATCTTCTTGTATTGTAATGTAAAAAAAAAACTTCTTCCTCCTTTTTATAGATTACAAATATAGAACATATTTTTAAACAATCAATTATCTGTTCATTTATAGATACTATATATGGGCATTGCTAACTCCTAATAAATCTTCTTGAGGTAATTACAGCATAATGTTCTCCAAGTTAGTTCTTGTGACTTCATGTTACAAGCCTTAAGAATCTAAATTCTGCAGATGTAGCTACCTAGTCTTGAGAACCCAGCCTTATGGTAAGATATTGTGCTAATGAAATTTTTGTCATTTTAATTAATTAAAATTAAAATTTTATAAATTAATATAAAAGATCTTCAGTGTTTGATACTTACTTGCAAAGTTAAAGTAAATGATTATTTATTCTATAGTTAACAAACAGCCCGGTGCCAATTCTATATTTCATACTCATGTCATAAGAATGTTAGGCAAATTTAGAAGGCCACGAAACATCCTCATACAATATGTTGCCAGTTATCTCAGTTGCATATACTAACAGGTCTAAAAGGTAAAGGTCATATAGTCAGGTGACGTTAGTGAAAATTACAGTGCATAAATCTCCAAAGAAATCACCTCCATAAAGGAATGAGAACACCAACAAAATATTGTCAAACCAACTTTTTCACAACTTTGGTAATTAACCAACAGTTTATAGCAGTCCTTGTCACATATATTCAAGAAAACAGTAAGAACAGCAAATTTCATGGTATTTTAACTTACTCTAATCTACTCTGCCCCTTCCCAGATCAGCACTACTATTGGAAACCGCCACCTCTCAATCATAGAAAAACCCAGCAGCTTGGCAGGCACTGGAGGAGGTACATGGTGTTGAAGATCATTTTAAGCCCCATTGCAAGAGACTTATCATTATTTTACCTGTTGGTTAATCTTTCAAAGTTCCTACTAACAAGAATGTCTTCTTTTTAGGAGCTTACAAAATGTGAAATCAATTTCCTTAGGTGACTTGATCAAAAACAATTACAGAAATTGTGTAACATCAGGGTTGTCAAGAACAGAGGATAAGAGTTGGGGTAAATAATACATTATCCAAAAATGTTAAAAGAAGAAATCTTTTGAATGAGACATGCATAGGAACTTTGAAGAGTAATGACATGTTTCTGAGACTCTAGAAGTTCACATGTGTACGGTTGTGTGCATGCTCTGGACTGTGTGCATACTCAAGAAAAATCTGAAAAGACCCTATTTCTCATCACTGGTTAATGTTGAGGCTCTATACAAGCAGAAAATGGAGACTAAAGAAGACTTTTCAACTGCTTAGCTGAGTGTTGAAAGCATGCCTCAACAAACATACAGAGCTCCTTGGCAAAGACTGATAAAACGAACACTTGGTACAATAATTAAATGGCCACTAATCTAACTGGCCACATTTAGTGGCCACATACAACAAAGGATGTAGACTTTCCATAATCAGTTCAGAAAAGTAACTAAGCAAGCAAAACAATGGCTAACAGCAAAAATAAAAAACCTGTGATCTGTGGAAACTCTGATATCCAGAGTTGCTATACTGTATTATTTCAAATTTCTAGCTTTTGATTTTAAAAAATGTCATGCAAAGAAAAAAAATATGACTCAGGAACATGAAAAAAGCATTCAATAGAAACTGTCCTTGAGGAAGCCCAGACATTGGACTTATTGGACAATGATTCTAAACTAATCTTTTAAAATATATTCAAAGAATTAAAAGTAACCATGTCTAGTGAACTAAAGTATGAGAATGATAGCTCACCAAAGACAGAACTTATATAAATAAATATATATTATAAAAAGGAGCCAAACAGTAATTATGGAGTTGTAAATAAAATAAGTGAAATAAGATTTTCACTACAGGGCTTGATATGATTTGGATTTGTATCCGCACCCAAATCTCATGTCGAATTATAATCCTCAATGTTAAAAGAGGGGTCTGGTGAAAGTTGATTGTATCATGGGGATGGACTTCCCCTTTGCATTTTTTGTGATAGTGAATGAGATCTCAAGAAATCTGGTTGTTTAAAAGTGTATAGCACCTCCCTTTTCACTCTCTTCCTCCTTCTCCAGCCATGTAGAACATGCCTACTTCGCCTTCACCTTTCGCCATGATTGTAAATTTCCTGAGGTCTCCCCAGCCATGCTTCCTGTACAGCCTGCAGAACTATGAGCCAATTAAATCTCTTTTCTTTATAAATTTTCCAACCTCAGATAGTTCTTTATAGCAGCCCAAGAATGGTCTAATACAGGGCTCAACATCAGATTTGAGAAGACAGAAGTGAAAGAATTAACATATGTAAAGATAGGTCAATTGAAATTATCCAGTCTGAGGAATAAAAAAAAAATAAAGAAAAATAAACACAACCTAAGAGACATGTGGGATACCATCAAGAGTACCAAAATATGTGTGAGGAAGGAGATTTCTAGAAGGAAAGGACAAACACAAGTAGCAGAAAAGCTTTTGAAGAGACAATAATATAAAACTTCCCAAATTTGATACAAAATGTTAATCTAAAATATGAAAAACTCAACAAATTCCAAATAGAATAATCTCAAAAACATCCACATCTATGCATATAAAAATAAAACTGTCAGAAGAAAATGAAAAAATATCTTGAAAGTAGCAATACTGAACCAGCTTATCACATATAAGGTATACTCATTCATATTAACAGCTAATTTATCACTGGATATAACAGAGTCCAAAAAGCAGTAAGGTAATATATTTAAAATGATGAAATAAAAAGACTGTAAACCAAAAATTCCACATCCAGCAAAACTATTCTTCAAAGATGAGGGAAAAATTAAGACATTGCCAGAATAACAAAAACTGTGAGAACTTATTATTAACAAACCTTCCCTACAAAAAAAATTCTGTTACAACATATTCTTCTAGCTGAAATGAATAGAATAATTAGAGAGAAGCTCAAATCAACATGAAGAAATAAAGAGCTTTGGTAAAGTTAACTCCCTGGATAAATGTAAAAGAGAGTATAAACGTACTTTTGTTTGTAACTCTTTATTTCTCCTATCTACTTGAAAAGACAACTGCATGAAGTGGTAATTATATATATTCTTAACCAGCACAAAATATATACAAATTTAAAGGAGGGGTTAGAAAATAGGAGCAAAGTTTTCATATACTATTGACATTAAGTTAGTATTAATGTGAAATTGATTGTTAAATATTAACATGTGAATTTCAATCTATAAGGCAGCTGATTTTAAAAACTAACTAAAAATAGAGTAAAAGAGGTATTTTCATTCATACTCACCTGGTGTCTGATGTCTTAAGCCCAGGCTAAGGTCTGGGATATCAAGAAAGACTCTAATGAGTACCTGTAGCAAGTCCCTCTTGGTATACAGGGACCACTGGAGGCCCTAAGATGTGGATTTATGGACATCAAAATTACCTACTTGTCCCAGAATTCCCAGAGACTTCATACCACCTGCCCAAAGAAGCTGGATTCGAGTGGCAACTTGTCCCTGTGTCCTTGGAGATCCTGCTAGTGGAGGTCTCAGGAATGCTGAAGCACCTGAACTGAACCACTGCCAACTAAATGAAATCCACTTCAGTACCCTCCTGCCTGCCCTATGCCAGTGCTTCCACTTCAGCCAAGTGGTCATCTTCAGCAACCACATCTCAGAGCTGGCCATCAAGTATGTGGTAAAGCAGTTGGCAGTGGTAAAGCTAGAAATTGGGAAATATCCTGTCCCCGTTGAATCCTTTGAATATATGGGTGACCACAGGTGGGTTAATATCAACACTTGTCCAACTGTATACCAAATTGTGGGAAATGCTGTAAGTGTTGTTGTGGCCCAAGCTGGAGTGGAGAACTTCTGCCTTTGTCTCTGTGACACAGGTATAGCAGGCATGGGAGGGAACAGAAAATCAAATCAGAGTAGCAGTGGGGAACAGTGTAGGAATACAGTAATTTGCTGATTTTAAAGAAAACTTTCAAAATAAAAAAGTTAAAAAATACATACAGCAAAAGAAATGAAAAGGAAATTAAAAACAGTACAACAGAAAATACCTATTTAACACAAAAGAAGGCACAAATGGAGAAAGAGGGGGAAAGATAAAATTTTTTAAAGTAGTCAAATGGTAGACATAAATCCTCATTTATCAGTAATTGCATTAAACAAAAATGGATTAAACATTCTAATTAAAAGGTAGGGCTTGGCAGAATGGATTTTTAAAAATACATTATTTAACTATTTGCTGTCTACAAGACATACAATTTAAATTCAAAGACAAATACTTTGATGGTAAAACGATGGAAAACTATGTACCAGGTAAACAGTAACTAGGAAGTAGCTGGAATGGCCATACTAATAACAGATAAAATCTATTTTAAAGTAAAATTTGTTAATAGAGATAAAGAAGGATATGTTATCATGATAAAAGGGTTATCAAGAAGATATAAAAATTATAAACACATATCCACCAAACAACAGTGTCCAAAATATATGAAGCAAAATTTAGTATAATTGAAGGGACCAGGAGACAAAACTAATTTAAATATCCCACTTTTAATAATGGGTAGGATAACCAGAAAGAAGAACAACAAGGAAATATAATATTTGAGCAACACTAAAACTAATCAGACTTAACAGACTTCTATAGGACATTTCACCCAACAACAGCAGAATATACATTCTTCTAAAGTACATGAGGAGCATTCTCCCAGATAGATCATATGTGAGACAATAAAACACAATCCAATGAATCTGAAAGAATTAAAATTATACAAAATACGTTTTCTAACCACAATGGAAGATAGCTTATAATTATTCTTCTTCATACTAGGAGAAATTGGTGCCAGTAAAGAGAGTACAGCCACATTAGAAAAACAGTATATGCTCAACTTATTCCCAATCAGAATCTTCCTATAGGAATCACAGCCTATAGTTATTTTCTGCATCAATCTTCTTTCTTCTCAAGAAATAACTCACTGTTGCTATGACATTAAGTACATCCTTTCCAAAATATGTTATTCACAACAGATTCTTTGGGATATTATGTGAAAAAAATGTTTCCATGTCTAAGTATATTTCAAATCACATATAATAAAACACATTATTTCACTGAAAGATTTCTTAGGTATTTTAAAATATTAATATATACTATTAAACGTCAATAAGGAATATAGTATGAAGAATTTTCCAAACATATTTAAACATGAAACTATCTTTTCAAAGATTATTTCATAAATCTAAGGGTCCACTTAGAAGACTCTTTAAGACATAATAAATTAAACATTAATATTATAGAACAAAAACTTGTTATTTTATGTTACATAATTCATAGTCCTGAAAATGAATCGACAGTATTCTCTGTTAATGTTTGAGAAGGAGACTTTTTACTTTCTTTTGTAAAGAAGACAAAAGTTTTATTTTATTTATGAGTTTATACTGGCACATGTTATATATAGGAAAGTAGATTTAAATCATGTAAAGACTGGAAGGACAGGAAGAAAAGTAGTCACTTGAGCTTTTGATATAATTACTAGCCACTTACAAACTTTATAACGTCAAACAAGTGACTTAATCTAGCTAAGTCTACATTTTATGCTCTGTAAAGTAGAAGGTGAATACCTAGTTCAAATGATAGGTGAGACGAATAGAAGAGATATACATCTTAGTATGTCCAACATCTTACTATGGAATCTGGCACATAGCAAGCATATTTGACTCCAAAAATATCTTACAGTAGGTCCATTAGCTATTTGCATCAACACTGTACTAGGGCCATGACTCATTCTTAGAATACTCAGAAGATGCTTATCTTCAGTTATTTTACATAAAGTTTACTACTAAATAAAAATTACATCCATTACTGAAAATGCAGCAGCTACTTTACAAGTGAAAGGTTCATGTGGACATTGTGAGTTGCAGTCCCTTTCAGATTAATAAGCATGCCAGAGGAATGACTGTCTGTACAGAGATAGGCAGTGGAAAAATAAAACGTCCTGTGCAATAAGTGGAGGTGAGTAAGTAATCATTATCACATTCAGTTCCCACCCAATGCGATATTCTGAATGCTTGTGTTCCCTCAAAATTCGTATGTTGAAATCCTAACCCCCAAGGTGGTGGTATTAGGAGATGGCACCTTTGGGAGGTGATCAGGCCATGAGGGTGGAGCCCTCATGTGTGGGATTAGTGCCCTTAATAAAAAGGTGCAAAAGAATTCTCTTGCTCTTTCTTATGTAAGGTTACAGTAAGAAAATAGCCATGGATGAGGACATGGTCCCTCATCAGACACCAGATTTGCTTGTGCGTTTATCTTGGTCTTCCCAGCCTCCAGAACTGTAAAAAATAAATGTTTGTTGTTTATAAGCCACCCAATATATGGTATTCTGCTACAGCAACCTGAACTGATTAAGATGCCCAGAGAAAGTAAACCATAGAATTAAAATAGTAACTACTATTTATGCAGCACATACTGTGTGCTTAAGCTATACTTCACCCATATTACCTCATTTTATCTTCACAACAGCTTTATGAAGTTATAAAATTTCTATCCCAACTTTATAAAGTGAGTAGTATTATTATCCCTGATCTGCTAATGTAGAAACTGAGCCTAGAATAATTCACTTGCTATATAATTTAGAAAATATATTCAGCAGTTATGAAGATTAAATGAGAAGATATGTATAAAGCATTTAGCATAATTATTAGAACACAATAAGTGCTTAATAAACACTACTTAATAGATTTTACAGAAACATGGATGGAGCTAGGAGCTATTATCTTTAGCAAACTAACACAGGAACAGAAAACCAAATATCACAGGTTCTCACTTATAAGTGAAAGCTGAATAATGAGAACTCATGAACACAAAGAAGGAAACAAAAGACACTGGGGTCTACTTGAGGGCAGAGGGTGGGGGGATGGAGAGGATCAGAAAAAATAACTAATGGGTACTAGGCTTAATACTTGGGTGATGAAATAATGTGTACCCCAAACCCCCATGACATGAGTTTACCTTCACATGTACCCCTGAACCTAAAACAAAAGTAAGTAAGTAAATAAATAAATCTTCCCTAAGATCTGAGTGAAAGAAAAATAAATAAATGCTAGGTATAATTATTCTAACTATGAGATCATCAGAATAAAATAATAGTTTTCTCATGTGTGAAAATAAGGATACCTATCTTGTAGAAGTGTTGTGAGGATTAAATGAGATTATACATGTATAGTGTCTGCACATACTACGTGCTTAATAAATATTATTATTACTCTCACTTTGCATTTGTGAAAACCAGAGCACAGAAATGAGTAAGTAGTGTGTCTAAGGTCATAAGAGTAAGTATAGATCCAGATCTGAATCCAACAGCTTAAGATCATAGTCTGGGTATTTAACCACTGAGTAGTAGAACTCATTATTTATCTAATTAGCAGAGTTAGAGAAACTGCTCTTCCAAGCACCATTTACATGCACATATGCCCTCTGGGAAGGGAGAAAGGACCTATTGCCTTTTGTTGTGAACACATCAGCCCCAATTGGCTCCTAAATTTAGCTAATTGTCACCTCAGGAGGTCCAGACAGACTGCTAAGAAGAGAAAAGAGATGGGACCGTAACACTGAATAAGGGGTAAGTGGAGTTAATCATATCTACCAGCTTTAATATTACAGAGTAACTCATATCTAAAGCTGATAGATATGATTAACTCTACTTACCTCTTATTAAATTTAGATATGGGTTACAAAGTATGGACACTGTGTTAGGGAGAGCAAGTTGCAAAAAAAAAAAAAAAAAAAGGGGGGTACCCAAGTGGGTGGGTACCAAAACTTAATTCCTTAAAAGATCAATTTATCTAATTCAGTGTCCCTATTAGATTAGGTGCTGGGCTATCAATTTCAATTTCATGACTGAATGCTAGTATTTCTGAGCCCACTTAATTTAATGTTCACTGTTGGGCCAGGGAAAGAATGACAGTTGTATGTAACTCCACAACCAGCCCAAACTTCTGCCTGGATAAGACAAATGATTTTTAGTTAATACCTACAAAAGTATTGTTGAGCACAGGTCTTTAACTGCCCACCAAGTCAATTCTCAAGTCAACAGTCTCCTTTCACAGTTCCTTACTTCACCTTTTCTCTTTCCATTGCCAACTTTGTTTGCTTACACCATGTGGTGTAAGGTCTAAAATTAGGGTCTGATATCATGTGCTGCCTTGACATCTGGTGAAACTTGGACAGCCTCAAGTGACCCAACTGCAACTTCCTCTTCCATCTCTTCTCTTCTCCCACAGTTAAGGCCTCCAAGCTAAACAATTCCCATTATCAAATAGACCATGTATAGTTTCTACTTATCTCTGAATAGTCAGTTTCAGTTCACTGATAGCTTCTGTAACTATTCAAACAAGACAATCACATTTTCCTGAGGGTATTAGGGGTCATGTCACAATCTTGATACTATCATATAAAGCCTGCCTCCCATAGCCCATGCTTTTTCATTCTGTTCCTAAGTGCAACCCTCACTGTAGCCCTGCATGGCATATATGCCCTCTTCCCTGTGGCAGTGTGTATATGTTACTATTAAACTGCTGTTAATCTCATCTGCCCTGCATCTGTTGTTATGTGTTTGGCAATTCTCTTACCTATAAGGCAAGAAGCCCTGTGTCATCTAAGGGTTGAATAGGAAACAACTGAAACAATTATCATAAACAGAATGGCCCAACTATGACCAGGGCACCTAGTCAGCTTTACCAAAGTTTCTTGTCTAACTGGCTCCATGATATGGTAAAGACCACCTAGGATGAAACTGCCAGCAGCTGGTGGGTTTGCACTTTTGCATAAGCAGCACCTTGTTTTATTTGTTGGATGTTGCTCTCTCTTTCTACCCTACGATGCTCTTATGTCCCCAAGATAAGAATTACTATTAGTTGATTATATCTTAACATGACGTGTTATGGGATTTAGTCTATGTTTGGCACATGGTCTCTAAAGCCCTTGCATGTAAAATCATTGACAGGTCCATGTCTTAACCAGTCAGTGCTTGAGTCCCGCTTACCAATAGACAGGATAGAGCTTTCTGAGCACTGTGTCTAGCCCCATGACCATCACTATATAGACATTGTTTGTGATTATGCATCTGTACAATGGACCTGAGAATGGCCCTTTGTGAGGTTAGTGGAAAAGAGGAAAACTACCATCCCAGGGTACAATTAATTATGGCATCCCGGTTGCCTAACAACAGTTTTGGTTGCTCAAGCAAAGAGGCAGCCTTACCCATCTCCTGTGCTGCTGCTTCTCTTGCTGCTCTCCTGACCCTCAAAGATATCAAGGTGAACATTCATGGCAGTTCATTGCCCAGGCGTTGATGACAAAGGTAAAGGGCCCCTTCAAAAGCACTAAGCAAGGTAAATTGATCACTCTTCCAATGAAAAACCCCTAGCCAATATGGCTGACTTTGCTTACCACTGCTGCTTACCAGCCTGCCAAAGGGTAAATTTTGTGATCACAAGGCTTGATGACTCCCACCTAGGCCATAGATAAAATTACTTTGCTGGATGTGGACCCTCACCTTGGGAAGATTGACAGACACTCCCTGAAAGAGAAGGAGAAGGCAGCCTATGATGTGAGCCACTGTTCTCAAACGTTTCCCTGTAACCAACCAGAAAGTCTGCACTATGGGTGATTAGATGGAGACAGAAACTGAAAGCTGTCACTTCATGTGGCTAAAAATCCAAAACATTCTGAGGAAATTTTTACAAAGAGAAAAGGAAGTAAAGTAGTATGCTGAAGTCCATACTCTTAATAGCAGACAACTCATCAGGATCTTTAAATACCTACGCTGCTGCCACCTATGGCTCTGTAACAAGGTTCCTGACACTCAGGATTTATAGGGGAAAATACCCACTGAACCCTTGTAAATTAAAGAGTTTAACTCAAACCTTCCCCATGTCAATAGTTGCTTTATGGGGTTTAAGGACCCCAAGCTTGAGTCAGGAATCTTGAGTCAGGTCTCATATTTAACTCAAACCTTCTCCATGTCAATAGTTGCTTTATGGGGTTTAAGGGGTCCTTAACTCCTTATTTGGTACCAGCCCCTTCAAAAACAATCAGCAAGGTCACTTAATTACTCTCCCAATGAGAAACCCCTAGCCAATATGGCTGGACTTTGCTTAGCACTGTGGCTTACCAGCATGCCTACAGGTTAATATTGTGATCACAAGGCTTGATGGTTCCCACCTGGGCCACAGATAAAATTACCAGATGTGGACCCTCACCTTGGGAAGACTGACAGACACTCCCTGAAAGAGAAGGAGAAGGCAGGAATTATGGAATTTAAGGGGTTCTTAAACCCCATAAAGCAACTATTGACATGGGGAAGGCCCCTAACCCTGACACTATTGATTTGGTGCTCTCTGGAGAAAGAAATCTATAAATAAAGGCAGAACAGAGAGGACACTTGCTGAAGTATAATCAATGGGTATAGGTGGTGTGGGGCAAGGGGGAGGGGATGATGCCCGGAATAGGAAATAAAGAAAGAAACCAGAATACAGGTGAGAAAATACAGAACTGAAACAAAAGTCCATAAGTTCACCCAATTGGAAGTTCAAAATTTACTACATTTATACAATGAAAATAAGAGTGCTAATTAGCTTTTACACATATGCAACATAGGTTCTGAATTAACTGTAATATCTGCTGAAGTGTAACAATTGCCAAGGCTTAATGGCCTTAATCAATACTGCGGTTCAGATCAGTTACACCTATAGATCTCACTAAATTTATATATGCCACCCTACCCATAATCTTAGGGAAATTACAGAATATAAAACAGAAGACAAATAGATATGCTTCTCCTTAATCATTGAAACTAGTGATTAGCCTAAATTCCCCATTGTCATAGCACCCATGGGTCTCATTTTAGGACAAATTCATAGTGGGCACAGATACTCTGACACAATGAGTAATAAATTAAAACTAGATTAAGCCTTTGGCACAAATTGGCTTGAAAAAATGGGACTCCGTGGACCATATTCTCAATTACAATAGTGAATATGGCCCAATATAATTCAAAACAGGGCCTCCAAAGTTCAAAACCTACTGTACAAGACCTATTGTATTTAGTGAAGGGATGATTATCCCTACTGTTTCTTATCTTAACTGCCCAATTACCTATTCTTAAACTTGAAATGAGTTTATTGCAGCACTGTTCACAATAGCAAAGACTTGGAACCAACCCAGATGCTCATCAATGATAGACTCGAGAAAGAAAATGTGGCACATAAATACCATGGAATACTATGCAGCCATAAAAAAGGATGAGTTAATGTCCTTTGCGGGGATATGGATGAAACTGGAAACCATAATTCTCAGCAAACTGACACTAGAACAGAAAACCAAGCACCGCATGTTCTCACTCATAAGTGGGTGTTGAACAATGAGAACATATGGACACAGGGAGGGGAACATCACACACTGGGGCCTGCGGGTTGGGGGTTAGGGGAGGAATAGCAGGGAGTGGGTGGATTGGGGAGGGAGGGATAGCATTAGGAAAAATACCTAATGTAGATGACAGGGCTATGGATGCAGCAAATGACCACCATGGCACGTGTATACCTATGTAACAAACCTGCACAATCTGCACATGTACCCCAGAACTTAAAGTATAATAAAGAGAAACAAAAACAAAACCCTCTGTGTCTTTGAGATCACACTAAATCTAAATATCATTGTGTTGCAAAAGAGAGAGGCTGGATGGGTTATGTATTGCTATATAACATATTAGAACATATTTAGCATGTTAGAACAACATTTATCTTCTCATAGTTTCTATGGATTAGAAGTCCAGGCACAATTTAACTGGTTCATTACCTTAGGTCTTACAGGCTGGAGTCAAGGTCTCATCTAGGGGCTTGACTGGGGGAGAATCCACTTCTAGCCTTCCTAGAGGCAGTTCTTGAAGGCTGTCTTTAGTTCCTTGGCATAGGACTTTCCCACATGGCTGCTTACATCATCAGGCTTCCAGAAAGAGTCTCTAGTGATGGCCTTGGGAGAGACTGGGGACCACCAAATGGAAAATGACATGAGGCAGCCTTTTGAGGTGCTGGAGATGTATTTTGCTATCTGTGTGGATTTGTAAGGGATATGTGTACTTTATGAAAATTTACGAAGGTGTACACTTTAGATTTTTACACTCATTTTAGGTATGTTATACTTCTATATATCTTTATTTAAAAGTAATTGTAAAACATACTTTAATAAATAACTGTTAGTTACTTTTGGATTTTTTGATATCCTTTTCTACTTTGGAACTAATTTTTTAATTGATATGACGCAACAAAAGTAAATGATAGGCATATCCTACCACTGCTTTAACCAGATCATTGGATAACCTTTAAAAATAGGAGATCTTTGATTGTAGTGGAATTTCAGCTTTATATATTTTGGTAGTAGACAACCTTATACATTTGGTAAATTAATAGGAAACATAGTCATTAAAAATGTAAGGATATTACTACATAACATACCAAAAATAGTGGCATGAACTGCTTATATTCAGGTTAACTTCTGGCACCAAAATACCACCTTGTACCTATGCAACAATCTTGGATGTTCTTCACATGTACCGCAAAACCTAAAATGCAATAAAAAAATAAATGAAAAGAAAAAAGAAAAAAAAGAAAGAAAGTGTAGTAGACTGTTTGGAACCCTGACTATAGCTAGTTCCATGTCCTTTTCCTCTGCAGTGTTCTGCATACTCTACAGGACATGGTCATCTGTGATTCCACATTGTGGGTTATAGTTCCTTTCTCCACTTATTTATGTTCTCATCTAAGTAAGTAGTGCTCACATTTGCTTACTTCTGAGTGTGCTATCTCTCCTTTCTCTAATGTTCAGTTTCTAAGCTCTTTTTTCTGTATCCTTGGATTCTACCATTGTATTGAAAATAAATTCCTCTGTATCTACAGGCTGGCTTTCATTTGAAAGACAATTATTTCCTAATAATACTCACTTTGTTTGGCTTTTGCATGCTCTTAGCATTTTTTTTTTTTGACAGGGTCTTGCTCTCTTGCCCAGATTGGATACCATCGCCCAATTATCGGTCACTGCAGCCTTGAACTTGTGAGCTCAACATATCCTCTCTCCTAAGCCTCCTGAGTAGCTAGGAATATACTTGTACACCACCACACCCACCTAATTTTTAACTTTTTTTTTTTTTTTGTAGAGACAGGGTCTCGCTATACTACCAAGACTGATTTTTGTTTTTTAATGTGTGTTTGTTTTTGTTGTTACCTAATTTTACATAGTATTGGTATATATTTTTAAAAATTGGCTAAAAGTTTATACATGCCCTTTTCCTAGTGTCTATATTACTATTTGTTGAAATTAAGAATATATCCCTCACACCTGTAATCCCAGCACCTTGGGAGGATGAGGCGTATGGATCACAAGGTCAGGAGTTTGAGACCAGCCTGGCCAACATGGTGAAACCCCGTATCTACTAAAAATATAGCAATTTGCTGGGCCGTGGCAGCGTGCACCTGTAATCCCAGCTACTCAGGAGGCTGAGGCAGGCGAATCACTTGAACCC